>JAQZBX010026996.1:0-28632 GCA_029593785.1 Cabassous unicinctus
TGCTTTTCCACTTTAGGAAGCTTTTGATGACTGTTTTGATCTCTTCACTTCTGATTCATTTGCTGCCGTCTTCTATTTTCCTAGGGTCAGGGTAGGTGGCTTGTGTGTTTCTAGGAATCTATCTCCTTTACATTGTCTAATTTTTTTGGCATACAGTTGTTCATAGTATCCTGCTATGATCTCTTTTATTTCTATGGGTTCAGTGTCAATGTCCCCCCTCTCGTTTCTGGTTATATTTATTTGTGCCTTCTCTCTTTTTTTTTTCATTGTCAATCTAGCTAAGTGTTAATCAATTTTATTGATAATCTCAAAGAACCAACATTAGGTTTAGTTGATTTTCTCTATTGTTTTATTGTTCTCAATTTCATTTATTTCTGCTCTGATGTTTACTATTTCTTTCTTTTGGCTTTGTTTGTGATTAGTTTGCTGTTCTCTTTTTAGTCCCTCCGCCGATGCAGTTAGAACTTCAATTTTAGAATTTTGTTCTATTTTAATGTAAGCATTGAGGGCTATAAATTTCCCTCTCAGTACTGCATTTCTAGTGTCCAATAGGTTTTGATATGTTGTGCTCTCATTTTCATTCATCTCAAGATATTTGCTGGATTCCCTTGGAATTTCTTCTTTGACCAACTGATTATTTAAGAGTGTGCTGTTTAATCTCCATATATTTATGAATTTCCCCCTCTCCATCCATTAATGATATCCAGTTTTATTCCATTATAATCAGAGAAAGAGTTTTGTATAATTTCAATCTCTTTAAATTTATTGAGACCTGTCTTGAGACCCGAAATATAGTCATTCTTTGAGAAGAATCCATGAACATTTGAAAAGAAAGTATATCCAGCTCTTTTGGGATGCAATGCTCTATAGATGTCTGTTAGGTGTACTTCTCTTATCATATTATTGAAGATCTTTGTTTCTTTAATATTCTCTGTCCAGATATTTGATTCAATACTGAGAGTGGTGTATTGAAGTCCCAAACTATTATTGTAGAAATATCTATTTCTGCCTTCAGATTTGCTAGTATGTGACTAATGTATCTTGGGACACTCAGATTAGGTGCATAAATATTTAGTGTAGTGTTTTCTTCTCAGTGGTCTGTCCTTTTATTACTATATAATGATCTTCCTCATCCCTTATTACGGTTTTTCATTTGAACTTTATTTTTTCCAAAATTATTATCACTACTCCAGCTTTCTTTGGATATTATTGTCATGGAATAACTTTTTCCAACTTTTCACTTTTAGCCTGGTTGTGTCCTTACATCTGAGGTAGGTCTCCTGTAGACAACATAGAGATGGCTCATTTTTAAAATCCATTCTATCAGTCTATGTTTTTCATTGGGGATCTCAATCCATTAACATCCAATATTATTAAAGTAAAGGCATTACTTACTTCATCCATTTTGACCTTCAGCTCTCTTTTGCAAGTTCTTTGAGAAGATCAATAAAATTGACAAACCCTTAGCAAGAATAACAAAGAAAAAAGAGGGATGATACAAATAAATAAAATCAGGAGTGAAAGGGAGAACATTATATCTACCCCAGAGAAATAAGAAGGATCATAAAAGGATACCATGAAAAACTGTGTGCCAACAAATTAGGCAACCTAGATAAGATAGACAAATTCCTAGAAATGCACAACCTACTTTGATTCTACAAGAAATACAGGAACTCAACAAACAAATCACAAGTAAAGAGATTGAATCAGTCATCAAAAATCTTCCAACAAAGAAAAGTCTACAACCAGAGGGCTTCACAAATTCTACCAAAGATTTTGACAAGAATTAATAACAATCCTGTGTTTAATGCTTCCAAATATATTGAAGAGGAGGGAAAATTACCCAACACATTTTATGTAGTCAACATCACTCTAATACCAAAGCCAGATGAAGATACTACAAGAAAATAAAATTACAGAACAATCTCCCTAAAGAACATAGATGCAAAGGTTCTCAACAAAATTCTTTAAAATCAAATCCAGCAACATATTAAAAGAGCTATACACCATGATCAAGTGGGTTTTATTTCTGGTATGTAAGGGTGGTTCAATATAAGAAAATCAGTAAAGGTAATACACCACATTAACAATTCAAAGGAAAAAAAATGATCATTTTGATTGATGCAGTAAAGGTATTTGATAAAATCCAGCATCCTCTCCTGGAAAAAACATTTCAAAGGACAGATGTAGGAGGAAATTTCCTCAACATAGTAAATGGCATACATGAAAATCCCAGAGACAACATCATTCTCAAGGGGAGAGATTGAAAGCTTTCACTCTATGATCAGGAAAATGATATTTTTGCAAACTGTCAACACTGTTATTCAACATTGGGCTAGAATTTCTAGCTAGATTAATTAGGCATGAAAAATAAATAAAAGTTATCCAAAATTTAAATTAGAAAGAAAAACTCTCACTATTCACAGATGAAATGATCCTATATTTAGAGACTCCCAAAATATCTACAAGAAAGCTATTAGACCTAATAAATAGAGTTCAGCAAAGTGACAGGACACAAAGTCAACACTCAAAAAACAGTAATATTTCTATGCAAGAGTAATGAGTAAGCTGAGGAGGAAATCAAGAAAAAATTCCATTTATGATAGCAACAATAAACTCAAATAGCTAGAAATTTAACCAGGAATGTAAAGGATCTGTATTCAGAAAACTACAAAACACTGTCAAAGAAATCAAAGAAAACCTGAACAAATGGAAGGACATTCCACGTTCATCAACTAGAAAACTAAATGTCATGAAGTTGTCAATTCTACCCAAATTGGTGTTTAGATTCAATGCAATACCAATCAAAATTCCAATAACCTACTTTACAGAAATATAAAAAGTCAATTACCAAATTCATTTAGAAGGAAAAGACGTCCTGAACAACTGAAGAACATCCTGAAAAAGAAGACTGAAGTCTGAGGACTCCTGCTTTCTGACCTTGAAATGTATTATAAAACTAGGGTGTTTTAAATAGCATGACATTGGCATAAAGTTAGATGCATTGATCTATGGAGATTTCAGAAATAGACCTTCACCTCTTTGGCCAACTGATTTTTTATAAGCCTACCAATACATTTTCTGGAATAGATCAGTCTTTTCAACAAATGGTGCTGGGAGATCTGGATAGCCATAACAAAAAGAAAGGGGCTCCCTCTCTCATTCCCTATACAAGAATCAACTCAATATGCATTAAAGACCTAAATATAAAAGACAGAACCACAAATCTCCTAGAATATAATGTAGGGAAACATCTGCAAGACCTTGTAGTAGATTGGGGTCTCTCAAACCTTAAACTTAAAGCATGAGCAAGAAAAGAAAAAAATAGATAAATGGGATCTCCTCAAAATTATACAATTCTGCACTTCAAAGAACTTTGTGGGAGGGTAAAAAGACCTGAATAGAAATTTTTCTAAGGGACAAATACAAATGGTGAAAAAAAACATGAAAAAATGTTCAACTTTACTGGCTATTAGAGAAATGCAAATCAAAACTAAAATGAGATATAATTTCACACATATTAGAATAGCTTCTATCGAAAAACCAGAAAACTACAAGTTGGAGAGGATGTGAAGAGATAGGAAAACTTATTCACTTTTGGTATCAATGTAAAATGGTACAACCACTCTGTTGTTTGGTGGTTGCTAACGATGTTAGATATATATATATATATATATATCATGTGACCCAGCAATACCACTACCAGGTGTATACACAGAAGAACTGAGAGCATTGACATGAACAGACATCTGCAAACTTATGTTCATGGTGATATTATTCACAATTTCCAAAATATAGAAACTAAACAGGAGTCTATTAATTGACAAAAGGATAAACAAACTGGGATATATACACACAATAGAATATTATTCTGTTGTAGAAAGAAATGAAGTCATGAAGCATATGACAATTTAGATGAACCTGCAGAACATTATGTTGAGTGAAGCAAGCCACACACAAAAGGACAATGTATGATTTTGTTATTATGAACTAAATATTATGAGCAAACTCATGGAGTTAATAGCTAGAATATAAGTCTCCAGATAAGAGAATGTGGTTATAGAATGGACAGCTGAGGTTTAATCTGTGAAAATTTGGTAAAAAGTTTTCTATAAATGTTTGGAAATTAATAGAAATGGTGAAAGCACAACACAGGATTTGTAATTAGTAGTACTAACATAAGGGCATTATAGTGCTTTGTTTTTTTGTTGTTTACTTTTGAGTAATGAAAATGCTCTAATATTGATTGAAGTGATGAATGCATGACTGTGATTATACCAAATGCCGTTTATTGTATACCTTAGTTAAATTATATGGTTTATGAACAAATTTAGGGTGGGTTGGGGGAAAATACACCAAATTTAAGATATGGACTATAGTTAGTAATACTTTGATGACGTTCTTTCATAATTGGTTACAAATGTTTCACAATAATGCATGGTATTTGTGGTGGGGTGATATATGGGAGGTCTGCATGATGTTATGCATGTTTGTTTTGTAAGTTCACAACTTTTACTATACACTTATTCTTTATGCAGGTTCATGTATGAATGATATACTTCAATAAGTTGTTTTTAATGTGAAAAAAAAAATAAAAGACAGAGAAATTTGATAGTATAATGTGTTTATGAACTAATAAAATTATTCTGATCCAAACTAGGTTATGTATGAAGTAGGAGGATAGGGTGCTAGAGATGTATATAGAGGACAATCTAAGGTTGCACAATAAATGTATTTTATCCTGTAGGAGATGAAAAACCATTAAAGTATTCAATTTAGAGTGAAAAAAAAAACATAGGGGCAGAAGAAATTTTGGCACAGATGCAAAGAGATATTTGCACACATATGTTCATAGCTGCATTATTCACACTTGCTAAAAGATAGAACAACCTAAGTGCCTGTCAGCCTGTGAGTGGATAAACAAAATGTGGTTTATACATATGATGGAATACTATTAAGCTGTAAGGAGAAATGAACTGGAGAATCACATGATAAACATGGGTGAAGCTTGAGGATAATGTTAAATGAAATAAGCTAGAAACCAACAGACAGATATTATATAGTCTCACTGATATGTACTAAATATGATGAGTAAATGTAAGGGGTAAACTATAAAGTATAAATTTGTAGGCGGTAGAATGTGCATTGGAAAGGGGGAGCTGATACTGAGCATATATAGACAGCAGCCTGTCTTTGGGGAGAAAACAGCATCTGATTTGGACATTTTCACAGCCCCAGAATGGTAGGCTTTAGAGTGAATAAATCCCCATTGTAAAAGTCAACCCATTTCTAGTATATTGCTTTGGGTAGCTTAACAGCATAAAACATTGGTGATGATGTGAATAAATTTGAACACTTGTACATAGTTGGTAGGAATGTAAAATGGGAAGCCACTGTTGTATTAGTCAGCCAAAGGGGTGCTAATGTGAAATACCAAAAATGGGTTGGTCTTTATAAAGGGTATTTATTTGGGGTAGAAGTCCACAGTTACCAGGCCAGAAAGCATAAGTTTCTTCCCTCACCAAAGTCCATTGTCACGTGTTGGAGCAAGACAGCTGCCGATATTTGCCCAGGGTTCAGGCTTCTTGGGTTCCTATCTTCCTGGGGCTGTGTTTCTCTCCGGGCTTAGCTCCTGTTTCCTCCACATGGTCAGCTGTAGGCGATCAGGCGAACTGTTCGCTTCTCTTCTCCTGGGGCCTTCTTTGCAACATCAAGGCTGCTTCTCAAAGACTGCTTCCCAAAACTGTTCTTGCCATGTCTTTTATATTTGATTCCCCACCCACCAAGGGGTGGGGCTCACTCCCTAATCATAACCTAATCATGCCCAGATTAACAGATCAGTTTACAAGCATGATCCAATTATATTTTTGGAATTCATAATTCCATCAAATTGGCCATCAGTTACAACTGTGTAAACTCATTTGTTGATTTCTCAGAATATTGAATATAGAATTTCCATTTATTAAGGTTAATTTCATGTATCAACTTGGTTAGGTTATGGTGTCCAGTTGTTTAGACAAGCATGCACTGACCTAGTACTGTGAGGATATTTCATCCATGTTTATGAATCCATAATCAGTTGATTGCATCTAGCACTGCTTATGTCTTCAACCAACAAAGAATTTTATACCAGTTAACACACACATTCCCCCTTGAGCTGCAGTTAATATAGCTAAAGCCATTCTATTTTGGAAGACAAACTTTCTCATCTGGGACACTTGCTTATTTAACAAAGTGAATCCTTGTTTAGCCTCTAACATAAATTTGAGTAGTAACATTTGCCAGGGCTGTAATCTGCATGAGAGTATCTAGTGCTCCCCTTCTGGGAAAAAAAGATAGAAGACATTCCCACCTGTGTAAGTTTCTTTTGGACCTGATTGAGCTCATGCCTGCTTTAGGTAAACCTAAATGGTTCTCCAAAGCTTTAATATTACTTGAGAACTCATAAATTTTTAAGTATCTATTCAGGAAAAAGGGATACCCAATAGTGCATTTCCATATCAATTATAAGGCAAGTATGGCCAGAAGTTAGACCCACAGAGCCAAGCAGCTCATTGAGGAGTTAAAATAAACTGACAACTCTGTGCCATCATATTCCTTCAGTGGGACCACAACTGGCCATTAATTTTCAAAGGAAAAATTAGTCTATCACAGTTTGAAAGGGGTAGACCACCTATTGGGCTTGGCTGAGTGGAGACATCTTGTTGTTCCACACAAATAGGTGCATTTCCATGTAAAATTCCACTTTCTGCTACTAACCAAACTTGCCCATTCTGTGTTGAAGTATACATTGTGGATACCTGAGGATATATTGCCCTCACAATGTGGTGAAGTTATCTGATCAGTGGGAAGCATTAAAAGCCAGAACTGAGGATTTCAGAAGTAATAAAGAACATTTCCCTATTTCAGTCAGCCAGCTTCTCCTGGGGAATTCCATTTAACCTTCTTAGGAATTTCTGTCTTGTGATCTGCCCTACAGAATTCAGATTTGTCAATCCCCATAGTTATTTGAGCCAGTTCTCATAATAAGTATCTTAATAGTTTCCTTCTGGGTTGAAGTATACATTGTGGGCACCTGAAAATAATCTTCTAACTTAAAGACTCTAAACTTTTCTTAAGCAATCATATAATTAAACTTGTTATACTCTAAATCTCATATGGGGAGTTCCCACTGCACAGGTATGGAGGTTCTGCGTACCTGTGGGTTAGAAAAGTCACAGACCCTGAAGTAGCAGGAAGGCCTGGGTGATGGTGGTATAGGATGTGCTGTAACTGTCCAGTCTGACCAGTTTGGGGCAGTCAGGGGTAAAACAGTCCAGGGAAAATTAGGGCTTCCAGCAGTTGACAAACAGCTATAAACCCAACAGTCATTTTTCTGATTAACAGCAGCTACTGCTGCAGTCCATTTTATAAAGATATTACCTTGCAGAAACCATGATAGAAAAAGGAAAAGAAGCTAATTCCAAGCATTATATTGGTTTCATGACTTATGAAAAAGCAGCATTAAGTCAGCAGGGGGATGCGTGTGTAGGAGGCATCTTTTTCTTCTTTTACTTCTAGGGAAGCTGGCTTAACTCATGAGTGGTGAATTCATGGCTTGATGCCTTGTAATTTTAGAGAAAAGTGGGAGTTAATGCAACATAAGGTCTTTCCCATTTAGGGCTGAGCTGGTCATCAGGGTGCTTAATCCAGGTTTTTAATAATACAAAATCTCCTGGTTTATAGTGGTGGAAAGTCAAGTTTGTAGAGCAAGAAAGTCAGTAACTTGCAAAGTCAGAAATCATTTTTATAGTGTTTCCTAGGAAAATGACTACATCTTTTTGCAATTTATCATATATACTTTGCTTAGACATATTCCCAATTATATTTTTGAGGAAAGACCTCCCATAAGTAATTCAAAAGGACTCAAACCTAGTCCACTGCTAGGGGCAACCTGAATTCTGAGAAGGGCAATGTGTAGCACTTTGTCCCAAGTGAGGTTAGTTTCCTGCCATAACTTAGCAATAGTTTTCTTCAAAGTATATTTCACCTTTTCAGTTTTTCCAGCCACCTGAGGTCTCCATGATGCATGTAACTTCCAATTAATTCCAAGTGTCTGTGAAAAATCTTGAGTTTTTGAAACAAAAGCACTGCCATTTTTGCATAGAATGGAAACTGGGATGCCAAATCTAGGTATTATTTCCTTTAACAAGAGTTGTGTGACTTCAGTTGTTCTTTCAGTATAGGTGGGGAAGTCTTCTATCCATCCTGAAAATATATCAACCAATACAAGAAAGCAGCAGAATTTCCTGCCTGCTCAGGGCATCACTGTAATTTTTTTTGCCAGTCTTCTCCAGATGAAAAACCTAGAGCATGAACCCCTGCTGTCAGAGACATCTGCTAATCTTTGGGTTATTTTTATGACATAAAACACATTTGCCCATAATCATATGAATTGTTGCTTGAATTTTTAATTTTCAGTTCTATTATATGTTCCTTAATCCATGCAGCAAAGTCCTCTTTTCCATACTGCATTCCTTGGTGCAAATATGATGTACAGGTTCCACTATTTTTTCTGGTTTCATGGCCTGATTTTGACTGCAGCCATCCTACATTTGACTTGACAGTAAATCCCCATTCTTTAGCTCTGTCTAGAACTTTTGTTTCATAAGATGGGTTATATGGGGAGAAGTCCAAATTTGGTATAAGAGCTAATTCTCTCATGTCCTGAAGTTTGGAAAGTGTCCAGGCAACCTTTTTGCTGCCAAATCAGCTTTAACACTTCCTTTTGCTAAGTAGCTGTCAGATCTTTGGTGTCTGGGGCAGTGCATTACTTCAATTTCTTTGTGTAGCAATACAGCTTCTAGTAGGGCAAATACACTCTCTGGAAATTTAATCTCTTTATTATTGTTTGTCAAAAGACCTCTTTCCTTCCAAACTGAATCATTGACATGTGCTACAGAAAAAGTACAGTGAGAGTCCATGTAAATATTTACTTTCTTACCTTATCCAATGACCAAATTTCAGGTCAGGGCAGTAAGTTTAACCTTTTGCACTGAAGCAGCTGGTGGCAGGGGTTTGGCCTCCAGCACCTCTGTTAAAGTCACCACAGTGTATCTAGCTTGTCAATATCCAAGATCCATAAAACTGTTCTCATATTTTCTCTAGGTTCATGGCTAAGCTACAAGAATTAACTTCAAGAGCAAGCCACTTTAGTTAGGCTAGTAATTTATTAAAGAAGGGAAGGAAGAGTAATGGGAGAAAATAACAAATCATGGGTCCCAAGTAGGTGAAGGAGCTGAAAAGTGATAAAGAGGGCTGATTTACAGACTCTAATTTCCTTTTACATATTACAAATGCCCAAGTTTTACTTTTGTGTTGTTTTAGACATAGAGGAAGAAGGTAAGAACAGAGCAGAAGGTGAGAACTGGGGGCATTTTAATTTCCCACTTGCTTTTTGAACCATTAATTATTCTGCCCCTTTGCTAATGACAGGGGAGGAGTCCCAGCTGTTCACTGTTTTGATTGAATACAACACCCATCAATCCCCTGGGAGGGCCCAATGATAAGGCCCCTGGAGAATATCTGGGAATTCTCCTGGCTTCTGCAGGATGTCTCATTCCAAATGGGAGTTCTAACAAAGGACTTCCAGCATTCATCTTGGGGGTGCCAAAGGCCACATGCTTAATGGCAGCAGTTTTATGCCAGGTTCCAGATTCATCTTTGATTCCCTAACTAGCCTGCCTCAGAACTTCTGTACGTGAACATCTCCAAGTCAAGTTCTTTTAAAGAGATGTCCCCCATGTCTGGTCAACTGGAAAACACCTCCTCAGTTATCTGAATGCAGTCATGCAAAGCAGGTTCACTGGATTCTGGTAACAGCATATTTGGGTTTAGAACTGTAGAATGTAAGAGGAACATGTTTGGATTATCTAACAGTATAGCCTGATATTTTCCTAGCCTGCTGGAAGTCAGCCAGTACCCCCCTTTGGCTCAAGTAGGGAAAGCACACATATGGGGTATGCACTGTAACTTCCTGCAGAACATTACAATTAACAGTCACAGCCCAAAGGCAAGTTGGCCAACTCTGTGTTACCAAGTCCAGTTTCTTTGAGAAATAAGTAACAGGCTTTTGAGGCTCTCCCTAAGTTTGTATGAGAAAACCAAGTCCTACTCCTTGCCTTTCATGTATAGACAGTTCAAAAGGTATACACATATCAGGCAGTCCCAAAGCTGGCACAGTGCTAAGCTTTTCCTTAATCTGGCAATATGTCTGATTGTATTGTCCAGTCTACTCTAGAGATGCTCTCTCTGAGCCCTGCACAACATTACACAAATGTTTGGTGCTGAGTTCAAAGTTAGGAGTCCAGATACAGCAGGATCCCACCTTTCTCCAAAACCCTGTAATTGCCTCTTCATCTTAAGGACAGAAATATTTACCAGGGCTTGACCTCTATCAAGCAGGAGAGCCCTCTGTCACTGGGAGAGCAAATACTTTGTATTCAACAAAGAATTTAGTAAAATGAGCCTTCTTCAGAGATTCTTTTTATCCCCTGGAGTTTAGAAAATTCAAAGTTCTAATGGCATTTGCATCTGAATCTTCTGCAGTTTCCCTGGCTATTAGTATGTCATCTACAAAATGAAGTAAGATGTCATGATGTAGTTGAAAACCCCTTAAATCTTTTGCTAAGATGTCTCTGAAAAAGGGTTGGGGAATTTTTAAATGCTTCAGGTAAAACAGTCCATGTAAGTTGTTCTTTAGTTTTCTTGTCTGGATTTTTGCATTCAAAGGCAAATATATCCCATGACCCAATAGCCACAAGTATGCAAAAGAAGGCATCTTTTTAGTCCAACATAGATAGCGACTTGAATTTTCCAGTTAAAATGGTTAACAAAGTGTAAGTATTAGTCAAACTGGATAAATATAGTTTACAATCTTGTTTAAAGCTCTCAGGTCCTCGGTTAACCTGTATTCATTACTAATGCTAGTCTTCAAGACTTGAAGTATAGGTGTGTTATATGTAGACTGACAATACATAATAAGACCATCTCCTTTTAATGTCTCAATTACTGGTTTAACACTTTTCCTAGCCTACAATGATAAAAGGTATTGAAGTGCCTTGGGTTGATTTGCTCCTGTTTTGAGTTCAACCTTTACTGGGAGGCTGTTACAACCTTCTCTGGGATACTAAATGATCATAGCTAAGAGGTGACTTGTTCTAAAATGTGTGCTAGTACAGGAGCCCTTTCTGGTCCTTTGGCTTGTGGGACAGCAGCTTGCAAATGCAGTCCTTTATCAGGAGGTACTTGAATTTTCACTTTTCCTTCTGAAAACAAAACTTGGGCAATTAATCTGATCAAGTCTCTTCCCAACAGGGGTATAGGACACTTAGGCATATACAAAAATTGATGCTTTAAAATATTTCTTCCCAATTTTCCAATCCAGGAACTATAAAATCACTCTAGGTGTGCTCTGACCTTTTACTCCAATTGCTATTATCTGATCATTTGTCTCTTTCTAAGCAAATCAATTTTATTGATACATAGTAATAAAGCATCCAATTCATCCAAAAAGTATAATCAATGGAATTTGGAATAACCACATAGTTATGCATTCATCACTTCAATCATTAGAACATTTTCCTTATTCAAAACAATAATAATGAACAAAAAACAGACAAACAAGCAAACAAGAAAATTCCTCACATCTCAATCTGTTTCCCCTGATATTCATAGGTGCTGTTTCTCACTATTCCTGCAGAATTATTTATTTGCTTATTAAGCAGTTTTATTAAGATATATTCACATACCATATGACTCTCCAAAGTGTATAATCAATGGCTTTTAGTATAATCATAATGTACATTCATCTCAAAAAATTTAGAACAATTTCTTTACTCCAAAAAGACTCCATGTCACTTAGCATTCCTTCTTCAGACCTATATAACCACTAATCTCATTTCATCTTTACAAATTGATTGATATTTACATTTTATATAAGTGGAATGTTCTATGTGTCTAGTCTCCTTCACTTAGTATAATGTTTTTTGTTTTTTTATTATTTTTGGTCTGATAACATTTTGTAGTATTAACTTACATGTGTTCAGCTTCAAAGAAAAAATTGTCTTATATATACAATTTTACCCATATTCATATTTTACATAATATATTTATATTTCATGTGATATACATTTAGTTCATAAAACTGAAATTATACAGTATTTGTCTTTTTGTGGCTGGCTTGCTTCACTCAACATAATGTCCTCCAGGTTCATGCTGTCATATGTTTCACAACTTCATTTCTTCTTACAGCTGCATAATATTCCATTGTGTGCATACTCCACAACTTGTTTATCCATTCTTCAGTTGATGGACATCTGGGTTGTTTTAAGCTTTTGGCTATCATAAATAAAACTGCTATGCACATTGATGTACAAATGTCTATACATGTCACTGCTCTCAGTTCTTCTGAGTATATACCCAGCAATTGTATTGCAGGGTCCCATGGTAAGTCTGTATTCAACTTCCTTAGGGACTGCCAAACAGCCCCCCAAAAGTGGCTGTACCATTCTACATTCCTACCAAGACTGAATAAGCATTCCTATCTCTCCACATCCTCTCCAACATTTACAGCTTTCCAACATTTTAATAGCAGTCAGTCTAACAGGTGTGAAATGATATCTCATAGTTTTGATTTGAATGCCCCTAATTGCTAATGATGTTGAACATTTTTTCACGTTTCTTTGCCATTTGTATTTCTTTTTTGGACATTTGTCTTTTCAAGTCTTTTGTCCATTTTTTAATTAGATACTTTGTCTTTTTATTGTTGAGTTGTATGATCTCTTTATATATCATGAATATTAAACACTTATCAAATTTGTGATTACCAAATATTTTCTCCCATTGAGTTGGATGCGTTTTCACCCTTTTGACAAAGTCCTTTGAGGTGCAAAAGTGTTGAATTTTGAGAATATCTCATTTTTCTATTTTTTCTTTTGTTGCAAATGTTTTGAGTGTAAGGTTTAAGAAACTACCTCCTACCACAAGATCTGGAAGATGTTTTCCTATATTTTCTTCTAGGAATTTTATGGTTGTTGCTTTTATATTTCAGTCTTTGATACATTTTGAGTTAATTTTTGTAAAAGGTGTGTGATAGGGGTCTTCTTTCTTTCTTTTGTATATAACCATCCTGTTCTCCAAGAACCAATTGTTAGATAGACAGTTCTGGCCCACCTGGGTGGTCTTAACAGCCTGTACAAAATCACTTGACTGTGGATGTGAAAGCCCATTTCCTGAGTTTTTGAGTCAGTTCCATTGGTCAATCTGTCTGTCTTTATGCCAGTACAATGTTGTTTTTAATCACCATAGCTAAGTAATATGCTTTAAAGTCAGGAAGTCAGAATCCTCCAACTTCATTCTTCTTTTAAAGACATTTTTGGCTATTTGGGGCCTCTTACCCTTCCAAATAAATTTGATTATTGATTTTTCAATTTTTGCAAAAAAGGCTGTTGGGATTTTTATTGGGATTGCATTGAATCTGTAAATCAGTTTAGGCAGGATTGACATCTTAAGGATATTTAGTCTTCCAATCCATAAACATGGAATGTCTTGACATTTATTTAAGCCTTCTTCAGTTTCTTTTAGCAATGTTTTGTAGTTTTCTGAATACAGGTCTTTTATGCCCTTGGTTAAGTTTATTCCTAAATATTTGATTATATTAGTTGCTATTATAAATGGAATTTGTTTTGCAATTTCCACCTCAAATTGCACATTAGTAATAAATAGAAATGCTATTGATTTTTGTATATTAATTCTTTATTCCACGAGTTTGCTGTGCTCATCTTTTAATTCTGGTAGCATTGTTGTTGATTTTTCAGTATTTTCTAGATATAGGATAATACCATCAGTGAAAATGAAAATTTTGTTCTTCCTTTCCTATTTGGATGCCTTTTATTTCTTTGTCTAGCCTAATTGCTCTAGCTAGAATATCTAGCACAATATTGAATAATAATGGTGACAGTGGGCACTCTACTGTTTTTCTTAATCTCAGCATGAAAGCTGTTAGTCTTTCACCATTAAGTACAATGCTCCTCCAGGTTTTTTATATATGTACTTTAACATATTGAGAAAGCTTCCTTCTATTCCTGTATTTTGGAGTGTTTTTATCAAGAAGGATGCCGTATTTTTTCAAATTCCTTTTCTGCATCATTAGAGAGGATCATGTGATTTTTACTCATCGCTTTATCAATGTGGTTTATTCCACTAATTGATTTTCTTGTGTTGAACCACACTTGCACAGCACAACTGGGATAAAACCCACTTGACAATGGGGCATTATTCTTTTAATGTGGTTTTGGATTCTCTTTGGAAGTGTTTCACTGAGGGTTTTTACAGATATTGGTCTGTAATTTTCTTTTTTCATAGTATCTTTATCTGGTTTTGGTATTAGGGTGATTGTGGCATTGTAGAACAAGTATGGTAGCATTCTTTCCTGTTCAAATTTTTGGAAGAGCTTGAGTGAGATCGGTATTAGGTCATCTTGGAATCATTGGTAGAATTCACCTGTGAAGCCATCTGGCCTGGGCTTTTCTTCCTTGGGAGATTTTTGATGATGTTTCAATCTCTTCATTTGTGGTTGGTTTGCTGTGGTCTTCTATTTCTCCTAAGGTTAATGTAGGAGGTTCATGTGTTTCTAGGAATTTTTTCATCTTGTCTACACTCTAGTTTTTGGCATACAATTTTTCATAGTATTCTCTTATGATCTGTTTTGTTTCTACAAATTCTATGGTACTGTCCTCCTTCTTCTGATTTTATTTATTTGTGTCCTCTCTCTTTTTTCTTTGTCAGTCTAGTTAAGGGTTTGTTGATTTTGTTAATCTTCTCAAAGAACCAACATTTGTTTTTGTTGATTTTGTGTATTGTATTTTTGTTCTTCTCTATTTCATTTATTTCTGTTGTGATCTTTATTATTTATTTCCTTCAGCTTGGATTCAGATTAGTTTAGTATTCTTTTCCTAGTTCTTCAAGGTGTGCAGTTAGATCTTCAATTTTTAGCTCTTTCTTCTTCCTAATGTAAGCATTGAGGGCTATAAATTTCTCTCTCAACACTGCATTTGCCGTGTCCCATAGGTTTTGATATATTGTGTTCTCATTTTCATTCATCTCAAGGTATTTGCTGAATTCTCTAGCATTTTCTTCTGTGATCCACTAATAGATTGTGTTGTTTAATCTCCATATATTTATGAATTTCCCCCTTTTCCATTCATTATTGATTTCCAGCTTCATTCTCTTATGATCAGAGAAAGTGTTTTGTATAACTTCAATTCTTTTAAATGCCAGGGAGGTCAGATTGTCAGACTCAACTCCTGGCCAGGTTGCTGATACTGAAGTGCACATTTGCTCTGTGTGATGGTTACACTCATATGTCAAATGGGCCTAGAAATGGTGTTTGTTAGTTTGGTCAAGCAAGCACTGGCTTGATTGTTACTGTGAAGATATTTTTTGCACTTAAATCTTTAATAAGTTGATTGCATTTATTGATTACATCAACTATCACCTAAGGATATTTTCTTAAACTATGAGAGATGTCTAATCCAATCAGATGAAGGCATTACATGGAGAAGTGATTATTTCAGCTGTCAGAAGAGAGACTTGACATCATTATTTCAAAGCCATACAGTTCCCCTTTAGAAATTCATAATAGCCTTCATCAGTGTTCCTGTTTTGCAGCCCTGCCCTACAAAATTTGGACTTGTGCAACTCCATATTTGTGTGAGACAATCTTATGAAATTTCAAAAATATTTATAGATATCTCCTGTCAGATCTTTTTCCATAGAGAACACTGACTAATACACTCCAGGAAGTTGACTTGTGTGTTTGCTTCAGTAAACCAGGAAAGGATCACTGACCCTTCTCAATTCTGCATACAATAAATGCCACCCTGCATGATGTCTTACTTGAAGGACCATGTGAGAGCCAGTAGCTGTTTCAAATCTACATGGTACAGGAAAGAACCAAAAAAGTCAATTCCCTGGCTGTAGTAGAAAAAGCATTTAATATATTATTCAAGAATAGGATTTGCTATTTACAAAGAATAAATATTACCCCTACACAATAGGTAAGTTTTTGTTTTTTAGGCAAGAATTTCAATAATCCTCTCATCCTTTCAAATATACCCTCTCAGAAACCCTTTCACACATGGTCCCATAAAACCCAGGAAGCAGTGGCTTGTGTCTTATGCAGGGCTTGAGATTTAACATGCATGGGCCTGGCTGGGCCCTTCCTCACTCACTCATTGAATCTTTGGTTGGGTGAAATCAACCTCTTCCTTCATCACCAGGGGTGAGGGACTAGAGTGAGGGTGGATGGGGAAGAAGTCACTCCTGGTAGGTTCTGATGGTAGAATGTTTGTTCCACTCTAGAAAGGCTAGAGTGTGGTGAGGCAGGGATGAGATCACTGGGAATGTCATGGGTGGGCACCCACAGGCCCAAGGAGAGTGCAGTGCCCCATTAGACAGTGAGTGGTCCACTGGGGTCCAGTTCAGTCTGTAAAGGGGCAGAGTTATGCCAGACAGCAGGAGAGGTTCAGAGGTGAGACTGGAGTTGGAGAGAGCCCCAGGATGACTGGTTGGTAGAGAAGTGCTCACCTGGCTTGGCATATTCTGATTTGGGATGACTAACCCTCATGACCAGCTAGACCAAGAAGGGTGACCCTGAGTTTGGTAGGCACCAGGGCCTGTTAGTGGTTGCCCTTTGGGAACTTGAGTCCCTTCTTATTACTCTGCAGAATGGTTGAGCAAGTTCCTTTACTGATGTTTATCCCCATGGGAAAGTTCCATTTGGTCTGGAGGAAATGATAGATTCTGATGAAAATATTGACATATTCAGGGATCTTAAGATGTGGTGGAGATGGGCAGAAGGGAGATAAGCTGTGCTGCCGGGGGCCACTGATCATCCCAAGTCTTCTGGTCCTCATAAGGGCCAGTCTGAGCCAGAAATGAGTCACCCAATCCGGCTCCAGGACCACCTCTGATAGACTCCTGCCAAAGGCAAGACTAAAGAAGCTTTGATCTCAAGGAATCTTTTTGAAAAGTGACCAGGCTTTAGCACTGTCAACCTCAGCATAGCACTCTCAGAGAGCCCTCTAATCTGGCCACCCCATTCCTCACACCCCAAAGCCTTCACAGACAGTGATCTTGTAGTTGAAATAAACTTTATAGAATGCAGACATGTTCCCCAAATTCCACACTCCTCAGTACAAGGCTACTGAAATTCAGAAAATGGCAGGCTAATGACAAGCCTCTTCAGCAGGGAGCCAGGGAGACATCCAAACTTGGGGTACCTCTCAGCAAAAATGGAGTTCTCTCTGGTCCTATTTTCCAAATGTCTCCTATGGTCTAGAGCCTGCTATAAGGCAATGCCGGGCTGGAATACTTGCTTCTATCTCAAATGCATGCCTCTTTTCCTAGATCCTTATCCCCTATATCCCTTATAGGCCTCAGTCTTCCTTTCCTGTAGGATGTAGTCCCACCCCACCCTTGGCCATCTCACCATGATAATGATGGAAGAAAAGAGAATATTTAAAAAACAACTTCTGCAGGGGTTCAGAAATGGTACCCAAGGTGAATGGTTGAGAAAGCATGATCAGTTTACCAAAAGGAAATAAAGTTACCCTTTAGGCACAGAGACATACTATATGCTCTCACATGGAATGTTTTCCTCACTCACTGGGCTTGAGAAACAAGCACAGTGGTCATAGGTAACTGTTTCTTAGACCAAGACCCCAGAGGGCCTGGCTTTGTATCTCTGCTCTAAGTACTGGTTTGGATTCCTAGAACTACCAAAGGAATTAAGCTGGTTTTGCTTTGATGTTTAGCATCATATATGGATGGATTTAATAATTGCTCTTTGTGCCCATAGCAGTTATGATAGTTATGGATGCACAACACATCACATTCTGGCAACATGATGTCCTGCAAAGGGAGCCTGTGGCCTCAACCCCATGAACAATGGCCAAGAGGAGAAGGCTTTTATCTTGGCTCCTGATATATAACAACTTTCATCTGGTTTCCTCACTGCCTGGATCATGTCCAGGGAGGGTACAACCGTGGAAGTTGTAGCCTGAAAGGGGAATTCACTGTGGCCACTAAGGTCTTCATCAGGACAGGTGGGTTGTGTGCAAGATGCTGATCACCACCCTTTTGAGAGTTTTTCTGTGGCAGTGAGCCTCAGCCCTGGGTGCTGGGATGTGGTGCTGGGGCCACCCCTTCCCTGCTGCTCTGTCCAATTATCTCCCTGACTTACTTTGACATTCTGAAATCAATTGCATCAACTTCTAGTCTTCCAGATTGTCCTTCTTTAGGTTGTGCTTCTCCATGGCCTTGTGGATGACAACCAGAGTCCTATATTGACAGGTCAGTTGGGAAGGGTCAGAGGGCAGACCATCAGGACTTGGGCCTTTGAGCCAGTTTCCTAAAGTACAGTGGCTGAAATGCCTTTGAAGCTATGTCAGCACTGAGAACAGAGCTCTGAGCCTCCAGACAGGGCTGAGGGAATAGGGGACTCACTGACTTTCTCTCTTCCTTGGGAGACCTCCATGGAATGATGGTGTCTTCTCCAATCCTTTGAGACACATCTCCTATAAGTATCTCCCCTCAGTCTCACAGCTTCTTCCACTGAGGGCTGATTCCTCTCCCTTAAATCCTTGGCTTGCATGTGTCCTATGGCTTCAAGGGCCCAAAGGGCACAGTGTCACCATAAAGGAGAGTGTAGGAAATGGATGTGGACAGCCTAGAAAGGTCTCTGTCACCTCCTTCCAGCACACCTCAGGCATCTCATTTTCCCTAGGATCTGCACCCTGTAACAAGTTCCTCCAGAATGACAATTTGAGTGAACTCTTAGCAAAGATATATAGTCCAAGACTCGATGTCAGGGAAGAAGATGAGCTGGATCCATATGGGCCTTCTATGTGTTGGGCCTGGGCTGGGGCATGTAGCAGACCTCACATGCCTCACCCCAAGTGCCTGAGTACAGGCTGGGCTCAGATGAAGGGTCATACAAATCATAGTTTTGTTACCACACTGCTAGTTCCAGATGTCCAGAGAAGTGCAATGCCAGACAGGTGTGTAGCAAAACACCTCAGCCAGCATGTGCGTGGGTGGAGGATAGGCTGGCATGATCATCAGATCTATCCAAGACCTGATCTCAACACAGCCACCCTGGGACCACCCCTTCTCTCTGAACCCGGATGTCAGCCACAACCCCTATCTGGCTTTCCTGGTCTGCACCACACAGGGCCCAATGTGACCCGGCCCCATCTCTTCTCTGACATCACTTTACCCCCTGACCCCTTCCCCTTCACCTCTGGCCTCCTAACTGCTCCTCAGATGGTCCAGGCACATGATGTGCTTGGGGCTTTCCAGGCTGTCCCCTCCCTTACCTCCTCTCAGGGGCTGCCAGAGTAAGGTCTTCCCAGGCTGTGTGACCTCAAGTGACCTGAAGGTGGAAGCTTCAAATCTCCATCTACCATCCTCAGCCCTGACTGCCTTTGTACCAACAGTCTTTTCTCCTTCTGAATCTGATTCCTTCCCAACCCACTAGCATACCAGCTCCAAGAGAGCAGGGAGAAACATATCCATCATTCCTTATTCACTGCCTGACTCAGTAAGGGGCCCCAGGGGACTGCAGTCTGCCTAACTCACCACACGCTCAACAGCAAGTAATTTTTGCTTTTGAACATGTCCATGCTGACACGGATGATGCAGAAGTAGCCCATCTGCTTGTTATAGAGAAGCCCCAGGCTAGAAGTTTGGGTGTGTGTAGCATGGCCCTGGGTATGGGTTGGGATGAAGAAGAGGGGTACTACTGGAGGCTGAGGTGACTCCAGGCAACTCCAGACATGAAGGGGTGGTCAATTCCCCAAACTGTCAATGGCAGCAAGATTAGGAGAATCCCTGGAGCCTGGAGGAAACTCCCAGCTGGCAATGGTCTCTAGGGGACTTCAAGAAACTCTCTTTCAAGGTGGGACTCCTCCACAACTTTTGTGGTTTTAGAGAAGAGAATGTGGATACTGAGAAAGGAAGACCAGGATATGGGCCTTCACAGAGAAGATGCAGGTAGGTACCTTCTTCTCCTAGTTATCAAGGAAGTCAGGGTCAAGGCCCATGTGCATTTCCAGATTATGGTTAGAGGCATTGACCACAGATGTGCGGAGTGAGTCAGATGCATTTCCACTGTGGAGATCCAAGCCATGCTGGAGCTGGACACTGCTGTAGGAGGTGACACTATTGCTTGCCTTGATTCTGGGTCCCTGGAGGCTGGAAGGGAGTGTGGCACACCTGAACTCTCCAGCAAGACCCTATCCACATTTTCATGCTTCCCCTGCCCTCTGGAATGTGGGCCATCTGCCATGTGCTCCTTCAGTCCACAGAAGCCATGGGCATCAAGCCTGGAGAGACCACACAGCACCACCCATTTTCAAGGGCAAACAATACCCAGAAGATGGGGGACTTGGCCCTTTCACAGAGCTAGTCAGGAGTGGAGAAGGAACCATGATACTAAACTGTCTATTCCCTGAGCCCTCTCATAGACCAAAGTGAAACTGAGCCCCGAGGCAGCTGCACTTGCCTGCCCTGGATTGGGAATACATCTGAAATGTTTTTGGCCTGGAATGTGCTGCTGTTTGAAAGGGATGGGGACCAATTCACAAGACAGGTGGTAGCTACTGGGCAGATGGCTGCTGTGAGACTATCAGAAGGCACACCTCAGCTTTCCTTCCCAGAGTCTCATCAGAAGGAGAAGTCCCATAGCCACAGGAATCTCCAGTCTACAGGTCTAATGGTGACCAAGAGCCCTGGCTGCAGGATTTCTGGACTTGGGTGAAAGGGAAGGTATGCCCTGGTGTTGCTCACTTTCTGCCTTGGCCTTACCACTCACTATTGCTGAGCTGCTCCAATGCCCCATACCAGGAATGAAATTGTTCATCAGGCACCAAGTAGTCAGAAGTGCAGCTTGACTGCAGGACCTGGGTCTGTGAAAAAGCCTGGTATTCCTGGGTTGAAAAGGAAGGAGCAGATGGAAAGGAGGCCTGCATTGTTCTGCTGGGCAGGACAGGGGCCTGTTGCTAGTGTCAGGGTCTTTGTTCATATAGGACCTCCTCATCACCTGCACTCTCAAACAAGACTTACCTCTTCTCAGAACAGGAGTCACAAATCTCCTCCAGGCAAATGTATCAGATACCACCTCCTACTCCACCTTAGTGTTGCAGGTCTATCTCATCTTTTTAATGAACCTTTCCCCTTAAAAATGCAGAAGGCAGATGGATCAATGGAATGTTCTAACCAGGAGGATCTCTGACTCCCCTCAACTCACACCCTACCCTTGCAGTGATGCCCACAGCTACACACCTTTTTTTTTTTTTTGGAAAATAGATCATTGTCTCCTGAAAGACAGACAGCCCAGATATATCAGAAGAGGACCCTCAGGAGATTACCAGCTCTCATTCCTCTCAGGTGCACTACTGGGAGGACCCACCACAGGATGTGCCAGCACTCCCAGGATTTGGAAATATTCAGGTTTGAGACACTAGAGGAGGGTGACCTGGGGCAGAGGCTAAAGGACCATTCATTCAATCCTCTCTGATGACAGAGGAAGAGACTGTGTAGTCAGGGTGAAGAAACTGCTTGACCTCTCCCACACTTCCCAACTTTGGAGCAGGTGACCTCACTCTCATGCCAAGGCCATGCCTGATGCAGAGGCCATGTGCAGCTCACACAGAGTCTTATTCAGTAGTGCAATCAGAAAGGAATGCATCTGCTCATTTGTCTAGAAAATGAACCTGACACCTCCAGCTCAAAAGGGTTCCATGAGGCCCCTATGGAACAGGAGTGCTTAGTGCTGAAAGCTCAGGCTCAGGAAGGGGCTCACTCCCCAATGCCTCTGGGTCCTAACTCCACTCTTCCCTGACCTTAAGCCCAATCATATTCAGATGGTTCTGGAGAGATGAGTCCACCACGGTGAGTTCCCTGAGGAATGTTTCCAGGTAGGGAATAGTGCCTTGTGTGACAATATGTGGCATCCATTTAGGAAAGTGTCCAGACTCAGACTCACAACCCCCACCCAGTCCTCTCACTGGAAGAATCTGGGAATCTTCACCACTTCCTTTCTAGTACCTCTCCAAGCACAAAGGACCCAAATATCCCTTCTAGTTACCTAGTAAATGGGGCCCCCTTGATGTCTTGGTGACCAGCCACACTCTGCCCCAGCTGCATCTGCTGGGCTTTCTTTGTCTTCAGCTCCAGGTTGGAATCCTTGAAGAGCTCCTCATTTTAGGGTGGAGAATGAGGTCAATGAGGCCATCCTCCTTTCACCCAGTTGATCTTACTTTCAGTCCTGGGGACTTGGGCTGTCTGCCCACCTCGAATGGCAGAAATGCTGCTGCCACCAAACAGGATCTCTGATTGAAGATGTGAATTCCAGTTGCATCTCTTTCTGGTTGTGTGACTGGGGAAAGCTCTCTGGCTTCCCTGAGCTTGATGGCTCTTCTGTAAAGTGTAGGTAAGGACTGCACCCAGAAAGATTCAGAGCTGCATCCTGTCTTTGTGGTCCTCTCTGCAGCACCTTCTCAAACTCAGAGCTAAGGGAAAACTCACTGACATTCCTGTCCTCCCTTGAACCTCTCCTGTCTGCGAAGAAGGTCCCACTGTTTGTCATCACTCCATTTCCAGATGAGTAGACATAAGCATAAGAGGGCAGCTATTTTCCCCTGGCTGCATGAGGAATTGGAGAAGTCACTGGCTTCAACCATTCAATGTCAGGCCCTGTCCCAGCTGAAGTCACCTCACCATCTACCATTATTGACCTGGGTTCAATTAACCCACACTCACAGGGTGTATCCAGGAATGCTGCCAGAAGAGACATGGAGTGAGGGAACCAATGTCTCTGGAAGCCTGGTTGTGGAGCTCCTCATGCCTCAACATCTGGATTTTCTTCCCCACAATCACTGCCCAAGGTCATGTCAAATACTGCTCCTACCAGCAGCCCCTCAGGAATTTCCTCTTGCAGAGAACTTTCTCTTGTCCACCCAGGAATGAGTTTAATAATGTATCATCTCTGACTTACCAGATAAGACACAGGCTACCAGCAGCACTGGGCATCAATACTTTCCTTTCTGTTTTCCTGTTTTACATAAGCCATCATGATTCACAAATTTCACAAATAATTCTCATAACAATCTGGACCTATGTCACTGATGAAAAGGCCCTAGGATGAGGATCTTCCTTATGAGAAAGAGACCTGCTAAATCTTCTGGTTCAGCATCTCTTCCTGGAAAATCCCAACTGCTATCACTACATCTGATAACCAGGGCCTACTGCCCCCCACTGCTCCCCAGTTGTGCAGGGTCTAACAAATACTTCTTCCTCTTAGTCCAGACATGAAAAGACTGTTGATTTTCAGAGAAAATTTTATTTTGAAACCAGAAGCCCCACACTCTTCCCTCACCACAGCCTTGTCTCCACTTTACCTGGATCAGCACAACCCTGCTCAGTGAGGTGTTCTCCATAGTTTGTAATTCACAGCTGCTGCTCCTTTTGGGAGGAGAAGGAAAGGAAAAGTTGGGAACTGGTAATGAGTGGTGAAATAGCAAATCTGTGTGATTTTGGACCCAAAAGATACTAACTGCCTAGATGAGTGGATATGAATCTATGTGACTCTGACCCCTCCAGGGTCACAAAGCACAGAGGGGTGAGCTATCAATGGCACAACTGGCATTCCCGTGCCATGGAACCTGAACAGATTTCTACCAATTTTGATTTCAATTTGACAAAATGTTGTGAGGACTTGTAGCAAACACTTGGAAAACTCCCATGTGGCTCAGCTCTGTACCTAGCAGTTGTTGGGTCACTGTCCTCCGGAAGAATTCCTGCTCTCAGGTCAGATGGAGAATGAGAGCTCCACCACAGAGTTGGTCCTGGACCCAGAAAGTGCTGCCTTCTATCAGGGCCCACACTTGGATAAATATCTGGTCTGCCCAAGGATACTGTGAATAGAGGCCTGACCACCTGGAACCTTCCTCCCAGGACTCTTTCTAGTTGGGGATTGAGTTGCACTGAAGAGCAGAGAGGATGGTGTGGAGAGAAGAGAAGCTCCTGAAGATTTCACACTCCTGGGGAAGGACAAAGTAACAAACAGTGAAAGGGAGCTGAGCTCCCTCCTGCTCCAGCATCATTTTCCCTCAGCTGGCCTCTCACATCCTTGAAGATGCCAATACCCAAGAAACCCTCAAGGACACACCTTGGACCCAGCAGGTAATACTCACAGGGAGGAGGATTTTAGAACAACCTAAGGATGAAACATAGGTAGGAAGTGCACTGCTCCTGGAACATGCCAGGAAAGGACTGTG
Organism: Cabassous unicinctus; assembly: GCA_029593785.1. Classification (NCBI taxonomy): domain Eukaryota; kingdom Metazoa; phylum Chordata; class Mammalia; order Cingulata; family Chlamyphoridae; genus Cabassous; species Cabassous unicinctus. Next base: position 24,381 of record JAQZBX010026996.1, read on the forward strand.
CCACTCAACAAAGAGGGTCTGGAGATGGCAGAGGGGACATGAACACAGACTCTAATCCTGAGGGCTGATTGAAATGGAAGAGTGAGATACAGACCCCGGGGAGGGAGAACAACACTTGGGTGACATACCGTGGCCACATTTTTCCAGAACTCTACCACCCTGGCCCTATCTGGGGTCTTCATACTCTTGTCCCCAAGGCAAGTGGTGATGAGGCAGCTGGCCAAATGATTGAAATGGGTGGTGGTGGCACAGATGGAGGGAATGAGGTGCTCCTTGCACTTCTTGTGGTGCTGGAACCAGATGGATCCCAGACAATGATAGGGCACCACATTCTTGAACAGCTGCTAGGTGGATGGTAGTGTCACCCACTCATGCAACACCCAGACACAGAGTTCAATCCCTAAGCCAAGGAACACTGTTCTGATCTGCAGCTCTGCAGGCTGAGGGTGTGACATGAGACTGGTGAGTGTCCCTGGGTTTGGTTCTCTGCCCCCTCTGGTTGTGCAGCTCATGTAATATACAGGATGCTTTGATGGCAAGGAAGGGAGAGCTGTAGGTTCCTTAAGTCTTTCCCCACTGCTGCCATGCACCACAGGAGCCCATACACCCACATGATGAGGAATAAGCTTCCACCCCTCTTGATAGTTTCTCTGGGGCCTCTATATTGTTCAGATGCTCATTCCCTAGCTACAACCAAGGGCTTCACTTGGATGCCTGCCTCATGTTCAGTAACCTTCAGTGCCTAATATATTTTGATACTTTGTAGTCCTCCTGGACTAATGGGTGGGTGAGTCATGGACCAGGCTGCACCTCTGAAAGCTATCTTCTGCCTCCCAATGGACCAGATCCCTGACAAGTCTTTATTTGTTATATGTCTATGGTTAGTCCCCTATGACTTACTCAAAAACTAGGGAAAACGATGCCTTCAGGATTAAAAACTTGCCAAAGTCATCAGATTGGAGAATGGTGGATCTGTCATTTAGACTCAGGTCATTGGACCCCAGTTCAGGGAATGGCAAGGTAGGGAGAGCAGATTCCAGGGAAAATACCCCTAGGTCCATCCTGCTTAGCCCAGTTGCTCACCACATCCATCAGTGCAATCTGTTCTGCCACCATCTTCAGAGGGAATGTCAGGATGTGAGACTTCACCTCACTCAGCCCAATCTCCAGCATCTCAGGTGAGAAAAAGGAAGATTTCAGGGGTGAAGGTAATGCTGGCATGGATTTCAGATCCAGCAGTTGATGTGGCATCAGATCTAATGCCAGCTCTGGCACCAGTACTACTTGTAGTGAAGTAACTGTTTCCAGCTCTGTAGTTGGCAATGACAAAACTTCTGGAGGTGACAGTGGAGGTGAAAATGGAGTTGCCTCCAGCCGTGGACATGATATTTCTGTTGGTGGAGTGGAAGTTTCCAGATTAGAAGCCATCAGTAACTGAACCTCCAGAGGTGGCAGTAGAGGTAGCATCAGAGCTTCTACCTGCTCTGTAAATGACATTACAGCTGGCTATGTCACAGTCTCCAGCTCTGAAGCCAGTAATGATGCAACTTCTGGAAGTAGCAATGGAGGTGGTGCCAGAGGTGCCTGCAGCTCAAGAGTAGGCATGATGTCTGGTGCCAGTGAGGGAAATGGCCCTGGAGGTGGCACTGAAGTCATTTGTAACCCTGGGTCTGACATAGAGCCAGAAATGGAAAAAGATGCAACAACAGGACTGGCTTTCTATTGGTCTTCCCATATATAAGAATGATTGCAGTGTCTTTACTAGCAACTCCCCTTAAACATGCCATCCCCAGGAAGTCTTCCCAGATTGCAAGCCTGCAGAGTAGTGGTCTGACTTACTCTTTACCCTGGGTCAAAAGCAACCACAGGAGGGTCCTCCTTGTGTGAGCCATCCCCAACCCCTTCCCTGCAGGCTAATGTGCACGCAGCCCCAGGGCTCCTCACCTTCTGTCTCTGTCTCACTGAGCTCCATGGGCTCTAGCTAAGGAGAACTTGAGCATTCCTCTCCAGACTGACTTGTGCAAAGGCCACCAGCTATTTGAAGCAGGGAAATTCCAGGGGCTGAAAGAAATCTTCTGGGTGTATATCCAACCAGGTGCACAGGATGCAGGTAATGGAGCTGGGGTGGGCAAACAGCTAAGTGAGAAGAATGTCCATTGCTGCCACACTGTCCTATGATGATCACCATCTTGTCAAACTTCCTATGTTTCCCAAGCCCCACCCACTGGAACATAACCTCCATGAGGCCAAGGAGGTATTCTGTCTACTATGCTCATTGCACAGCAGTTACACACTTTGAGCTTCATACAAACCTGACCTATTAAGGACAAAAGCCTGTCTTCCTGCCACAGATTATCCTGGTCCCTCATGGCCCCTCAATCTGTTATCTGTGCACTGCAGTCATTCCTCTTCCTCTGCAATCCATGTTTGGGACTCTTCTTGACACTAACAATGGCCTCCCATAGGGCATTGGCACAGCCCACCCCAGTACCCCAGCAAATAAGTTCACAAGACTGAGTATTGAGACATATTTGTGACCTATGTCACCACATCTCCAGATCTGGCTCCCTGGTGTGTGGTGGGATGGAGGGAAAAGCAGATATGGGGTGGGAACTAGGTAGGCACAAATACCACAGGGTGCCCTTTGCACCCTGTACACTAGAACATTTTCTCTGTTCCCCAGTGGTAATCATGGAAGCTAGGGTTCTGTTCCATTGCTCATGCCACCAGCCCCACACTCCCCATCCTACCTGAGAAGAAGTAGGCCCTCCCTCCTCAAAGAGAGATCACTCACTTTTTCAGACATTTCTGACACTCTCCAACCCCATCAACAAATGTGCTGTCATCTCCATATCTGGATGATACATGAGGGTATGATCTATAAATACTTGGGTGCATCTACTTTTGCTATAGTCTAGTGTTGCTACTTGACTATCCAACTAGAAGGGAAGCCCAAGTGTTCAAGGACTTTTCCTTCTTGCTTCAGTGAAGTCAACTAAGGGCCTTGAAAAGTGCCTGAATATAGGAAACACTTCCTAGATATTTGTGGAATGAAGGAGACCTGAGCTGCACCATCCCTGAAAAGTAATGGGGCCCCTGGCTCCACTGTCAGATGCCATTGATCCTGGCTCAGGCTACTTCAAGTTAGGGACCCACATAGATGGAATACAAACCTACTTTCAATGGGAATTTAGATTTCCAAGGGTCACTTTGAGGTAGAACTTCTTCAAGTGGATAAGAAATTAATACATGTGGACAAGCCGTCCCTGCCAAATACCTTTTCTGCAGAGCAGGCACAAGGAAGCATCTTTAATGACACAGCCCATTTTAGTCTTGATGAGGACCCAGGGAACTTGTTCTTGCCACCACCCAACTTTTCAGAGGACCAAACAGAAGCTAAAAGCTGCAGTGAAGTTCTCCAGACACTCAGCATGTGGTTGGCAGAGATATCACTGTGGAGGAAGAGCAGGTACTTACCTTATAAAGAGCTGCTACAGCACCTGTTTGATAAAGTTGACCTGCTAATTTGTCAGGAAGATTCTTAGGTAGGGTGGGTCATCTTCCAGGATGGCAGGCACAGGGGCTCCATGAGCTTCTCCCAAGTGCCTACACTGTCAGTGTGCACCTGGATGCTTTGGCCCCTCTTCAATGCTAAATTTTTTCCACACTGAGAAGGGGAAGAGGAGGAGCACATGATCAGCATTTGCCCCGTGGACTCTAAGAGCATGGGGTAGTACAGACTGTCTTGGCCTAAGCCCTCTGTGCCTTGAGGCAAGAAGTGGGGCAGGAATGACTGTAGAACAACTTCCCAGCCTCAAAAGTAGAATTGAAATGAGGGAATAATTAAATTATTATACCCTTCCTGTCATTCTGTTAGCTGATGAGCAGTGGGACCTCCCTGTTTCACTGCCTTTAGACCATGATCCCCATGAGTCCTCACAAATCATCCCATTCATAAGTTAATGAATCCTCAAGTGGCTGCTCAGGATCACAGAGGTCAGAACTCTGAGCCATTCACAATGGGGTCACATGATATTCACTCAGTCCTATGTGAGGCATGGTCTGCTGCAGACCTGGAGGGAAACGGTCTGTTCAAATCTCACACTCCCCACTTTGGATGCAGTGTGAGGATAAATCAGAAATTATGAGAACAATTTTTATTTCCAAACAACTCACTGATTTTTTCATCTTTTTAATTAAAGGGACTTCTGAAAATTTGCAGCCATGATGATCCTTACTCCAGGAAATGGGC
>JAQZBX010026997.1:0-28630 GCA_029593785.1 Cabassous unicinctus
TGGAAAGAAGACTGCGAGTCCCACCATACCTTACACATATGAATCTCAAACAATTCTAGCTGAATTAAATGGAATCAAGGATAATCAATTCTCTATTGGGAGAAATGTTCCAAACTGGGACGGTTTTCCATGGGAGATGAAAGGATGGATCTGCTACATGATGTGAGTTGGGTAGAACCCTATTTATCCTAGATGCTTTGAATTTCACATGGATGTTGGCTAAAGGCAGGAAGCTAGATGTTAACCTCCTAAGGGTCCTCCAAACCCCAATTATCAGCTATCACCCCAACCTGACTACTGTCTCCCTATCCAAATCCTATCCAAAGCTGGAAATCTGGAAGTCATCCATGAGTTCTCCCTCCCACATAGCATCAAATCATTCCGTTGGCAGGCCCTGCCCTTCCTACTGCCTTACTGTGTTCTCAATTCATCCTCTTCCTCCTCGCCCACTTCCTCTACCTCTGCTTAAAGCCTCATCACTGTTGGCCTGGGTTGCTGTACTGGCCTCCTAAATGGATCCCATACCCCTAGACTTATCCCTCTCCAGCACCTCTCCCTGCTGCCTAGTGACAACATCGTGCTTTTCCTCTGCTCATCATGCCCTCATGGCTAAACCAAACTCTTGGACAAGGCTTACAAGTCTTTCATGAACCTCTCTAGGCTCATCTTTCACCATCTCCCAACCCCCCCTGGCTATACCCATGTGAACTACTAGCAGTTCCTGAATGGGCCATTCTCTCTCCTCCCTGGCTTTGCATTTGCTGTCTCTCCCCTCTGGAATGTCATTCAAACCTTTCTTCATCTGGTTACTGCCCCAGCTTTATCATGTGGTTAGCATAAGGGCCAATTTACTTGTCTCTCTCCCTCATCTGACACCTGGAAGGTCCAGGCCACATCCCCAGGGCCTGCACAAACCCTTTCCAACAACACCAGGCAGCAGCACACCTTCCCTCATCTGAATTCCTATGGAATTTAACTGGCTGTTCATGTTGGCACATAATCATATATTGCCTAGTAAATCATCATCAAAACAATAACTATTCTGCTATTATACATTATTACATCTATATGTTAACATACATTATTAAAATAGTACAATTTCTTAACTATTTCATGCATCGTGTCCTGTTGCTCCAAACACATCACGAGACTCTTAAGATTGAGGACCATGTGTTTTCCTTCTCTCATATTCCCCACAGCTCATGAGACCTCACACAGGGGGAGTGGAGAGAATCCAAAGTCATCAATGTGGTGAGGGTGGGCAATGCACTACAGAGAGAGAAATGATGCAGACAAAGCTGGAGGGAAGACATTTTTACCCCAGGGCCCACAACTCTGCTGGATGCACTTAATATATACAATGGGCTGCCCCATCCATCTGCAGATCCTGGCACAGGCTCTGCACTTCCTCATCCTCCCAGGTGGGAAGAGGACTCTGCTGCCTACAGGACTGGTCTGTCCAATGAGATCAAGAAAGAGGGCTGGAATGGGGATAGCAAATAGTTCTCCTCTCATGTGCCAACTGGGTTGGTGGCAGCCATCTGGAGAACTGTGCTGAGAAAGTTTCATAGGCTGAGTCAGGGCTCAACAGAAAATGTGCTGACTTAATCAGCAACAGCTCCCAAAGCCCTCGTGGTTCATGCAATAAAGATTTACCACTTCAATCTGGAGACTTCTATAAGTGGACAAATCATTCCTCCTAATCTTCCAACACTCTGACTGAAAGTATATTCAAAAGCTTTTCCCCATCCTTGGAGGGAGAAGAACAGGTGGCAGAAGACAAAGTCCCAATGTTGAGGGCAATCTTCTCTGGGCTGAGGAATGCCTTCATGAATCTTAAAGTCCCTAAAACTTGGGATCTCCTGCTCCACCTGACAAACTTCTGCTCAGCCTTCAGGACATGTGCACATGCAACTTCTTTCCTGAAATCTTCCCCAGATCCCCCAGTTAAATTTATGCTGTCTGTTTGCATAGCACTATCCTATGTCCATAGTACAACACATGTGCAATTCGACATATTCCATTCTTAGTTTTCTACCCAAACATCTCTCCCCCTAGACGCAGAGCTCCTTGAGCACGTACCTGAGTCTCATTCAATGTTGTATTCCCACTGCTTCACCAGGTGCTTTGAATGGATTTTGGTTGTTATTAAATTGTAAGCTTCCTCAAGGGATAGTCCCAAAGCATTATTAATTTTAAAAATCAATAATATATTCTTAGCATTTATAATTTATAAATAATAATATAATTTGTGATTTATAAAGAATAAAAATTAGCATTATCCACATTTTCTTAGTGGGTAAACTGAGGTTTGGATCTCTTCACCATTTTGCCCTGATCATTTCGCCCCAGGAGAACAGTATGAGGGCAGAAGGTAGACCCAATAGTTCACGATGGTAGCACTGCTTGCCTCTCCTGATTTCTTTCACAAGAGATAACTGGGGATGTTGTGTGATAACAACACTCAATTCATGCTTTAATACATCTGTTATCACTTGCTCCAAATAGTGCGACTGCAACCTGTCCCCAGCACACATCTGCTTCCCACTTCACTCTGTGGGGACACCAGTCAGAATTGAGAACCCAATCTGGAGCAGTGACCCATAGAAAGAAGCCCTCTCCTCCCAATCCCTTTCACTCTCCAACTGGAACGGCTTGTGAAAAACAAATTGCTGTGCTTCGGGTCAGGCAAATGGAGAGAAGGACATTAATTCCTCTTACTGACAGGGAGCCTCTATCATTTTAGAATATGCTTCTTTTGCTGCAAGGAAACCAGGCCGATTTATTCAACCGTTTACAATGTCACTGTGCATTTGCAAAATGCAAGTGTTCTCTGGGTTCAATGTGACAAGACGCTGATCACCAACTTCTGGCAGCCCACCACCAGAAAGCCAGATGTCAGGGGCTGAGAAGAGGGCTCCAGGGCTGACATTTCTCCCAAGGAAGGGGAAAAAGAGAAACAAGTGTGCCCTCATGCAGATTACATGCTGGTAGAGGAGGCATCACAGGGGTCGGGCATTCATTGAGTATCTTCATTAGCCAGCACTGCAGGAGGCACGACATGCTGGAGGGAAAGAGCCGAGACCTGTGGCCTTTGGTTGGTCACCTCAACTTTCAGAGTCCCATCATCTGTAAAATGGGGATAATGATAGCTGCCCTGCCTCCATCAAAGAGTTGAGCTGTGGATAAACTAGTGGGTAAGAGAGCACTTTGTAAACCACAAGCCCATTACTTTCTGTCAAAGCACTCTATTTCTTTCACAGCCCTTATCATAATCTGCAAGCATTTTGTTTACTGTAGTCCTAATGTCAATCCCCCCAGCCCCACTCCACTAGAACGCAAGCCTCTAAAGGCAGGAATCTAGAACAGGGTCTGGCACATGGGGCAAACTCATACTTGGTAGTTATTGCCATCTTCCTACTAACCCTCCTCAAGACACACCCATTCCTGTCTCCACACCTTTGCTAAGCTGTTCCTCCATGTCTGAAACACCTTCCTTGCAACTTTATAGTCATCTAAACCCAATTCTTCCTTGAAAGGCCACTTCAAGTCCCACTGCCTCTAGGAAACTTTTTAAAATTTCCCTTTTGCTAGGCGATTCTTCACTATTACATATATTGTCCGCAGGACTCGGGCCTGCCCTCCCTCACATACTCAGGTGGCATGGCTTGAGTTATCCATGTTTCTTTTTCCTTCTTATGCCAACATAGTGCTCAGCCCAGCTCTGATTCTGTGGGTATCCACCCAGTAAAAGATACATTTCTCACACAAAGAACAGGAGAGTATGTCCTAGAACACAAGAGTCATCATAAAAATTCCTAAAACATCCAGGTGTTGAAGATGCTGGGCAAAGGGCTTACTCTGCAAACTTAAGGAGTCGACATTTCCTTCCTACTCAGTTATCTCACCATACAGACATTTATTAGCCCACTAAATCTGGGAACAAAGAAATTTCCTAAAGGAGCTAAGTCAGACCAGCTAAGAACTTGGATGGGAGCTGAACCTCCCTTTTGATGGTCAGGGGTCCTGCAGGGAAAGCCTCCTGGGAATTAAAATACCCCCGATGTGGCCAGCCTCACCACCCCCTTGGACTCCCTTGCTAGGACTGGATTCTAAGTCAGAGAAGACTCAGGCATCTCTCCTACCAGGAGGTCCTAATCTGATTATTCTTTGTATCTAATCTCTTCTAAAAAAGAGGGAAAGCAAACAGTTCCCAGCTTCGTGGGAGCTGATACACTTACACAAAGCAACTATAGCCTCATCTACAGATTGTCAATAATCTGAACATCTTAAGTGGCCAGAATGTCCTAAAGCACGAAGGCTGTGGGTGGCTCCCAAACACAGCAGCCAGGTGACACACAAATTCAAAAACACCCACATTACCTGTTGGCCTAGAATTCTGTACAATTACCACAGGGCTGTGATTATTTCTGGAGAATTCAGAGGCTAGTGGTTGATTTGGGTTCTAGCTCAGGCTCCTGATAGGTGAAGGGACGATAGTACCATTTTGCAGGGCTTCCCTCCCATGCACCAGGCACTGTCAGCTACTGTGTCTCATTGACTCTTCACAACACACTATGAATGGGTATTATTCCAATTTCATAGGCAGGCAAGGAGAATTTGCCCAAGGCATCCAGCTAGTAGGTAAAGACTAAAGTTATAGCTAGAGCTCCAACTCTAAAATCCACTCCCTTCCCATTTATGAACTGACCTCACAGGGCGTGGGGCACTGGGGGGGGGCTGGAAGAATGGGACAGAGGTGGTACCTATTGGGGAAGGAAGAAGATGCCAGCTTGTAAATTAACTACCACTGGGGCCCTCTCTCTTATACTTTCAAACAGCTTTTGTACAACACTCCACTCTCAGCCCCAAGGTATACACTCATGCTCAGCCCCTGGCCTTTTATCAAGGTAGAGGATGAAGCTCACCCACCTTTCCTGTTTCACTCTTTTCATAGCACTTTTATTCATTTATTTATTTGACATTTACTGAAGGTCTACTATACCCCATGTATTGCCCTAAGTGCCAGAGATTATGCAAAACAAACCAGACAAAAATCTCGGTCCTCCTGCAGCTTACATTCATTAGTATTACTCAAAATTGTTTTGTTAACTTGTTTTCTTGTTTATTGTTTGCTTTATGGTCTGTCCCTCACCCCCACTGTAACGGAAGGGACACTGTCTCAGCCACCACTGCCTCCCCAGTGCCTGATCAGCACCCAGACACAGAAGGCAATACTTCTTATTTGTTAAGCGTGTTGACACAGCCCCCAAAACATGAGTTGTTCTTTTTAGGCTTTTTCCCTTTAAAGGCACCCCCTACCCCTCAGTTCCTTTACTCAACTGTATACAGCATAAACAGACTTGAAGGGTGGAAACACCCTGTATCGTTTGACTAGCCCTGAACTTGACCGGAACGTTCCGAACGATCTGCTAGAATCTTTGGTTTCATCTTGCATATGCCTCTAGCAGATGCCTCCTAAGCACACAGATTGAAAATTTTTTTTAAGTTCATAGTATTTGACAAGTGATATGAACACGATCGGTTGCCTTCTGAGCATCCATTTCCCCCCTCTCCAATCCTAACAGAACCCCAGGTTGTTGGTACCTCGCGGCACCCCACACAGCCAGGAGTCTGTGGTTGCCCCATCCCCAGCTCCCAGGTGGGATAGGTCCAAGGCCACGCCCATCCCCCCGTGAATGATTCAGGAGCGGCATGTGGACTTGATTCTAGCCAATGACACAAGAGAGGAAGGACACAAAAAAGGATTCCTCACTCCTAAAAGAAAACTCTGGAGGATATTGTCTCTCTTCCTTCCCTGGGCTCAGCGTTTGGCAGCCCCGAACTGTAGCGGTGCCCTTGTGACCAGGCTGAGGATGAAGCCAGCTCTAAGAATGGCCAAGCAGAAAGATGGAAAGAACCTGGATCCTCGAAGCCATTGATAAACCATATCAACAGTCGTGGAGCCCATATATCCTGTGAGTTGCCTGTTTCATTAAGAGAAGAAAGCTTCCTTATTATTATTATCTTTTTTTTTTTTTTAACAAATTTGGGTCAGGATTTTGATAATTTTCAGGCTATCACATCCTAATTGATAAAACAGACTTACATGGGGATAAAGCTCAGAGGAGAAGTCATCTGCAAAGTGACAACCACAGAGGAATGACACTTGGGCTTCCAGAGAACACCACGGAGCGTGATGAATGCATCTCTCTTGACTTAGGTGAGTCCGGGGCCCTCTGAGGAGATATTAGTCTTTCTCCTTCTCAATTATGAAAGCTGTATTACTGTTTTTCATTTTGCTCTGGCTGCTAGGAAGCTCCACATGAAAACCGTCGCTGCAGTATGATAGTGTTAACTCACATAATTAGCAATATTTGCTTCCTCTTCTTTTTTTCAATCAAGATTTCCTATTTTTATCATATGCCATTAACTTTATTGTACAGGGTCACTTTAGAACCATTTCTGAAAAAAGATAAGGTATAAATTAATTAAGTAACTGATAATATAGCCATAGGACCAATGGCTAAAGAAGAATTAATAAAAATGACCCTCCTATTCTATTCTTATGTACGAACTTCTTGAGTAAAGTAACTGGGTAGTATTTCCTTATTTTTGACTCCTCAACTTCTAGCCTAGTGCCCAGCACACCCTAAATACTCAATAAATCATTGTTTTTTCTTACAGTTATTCTTTGTTTTCCTCACAATTTTGGGGGCATAAAACTATGAATATTGGGAAGCCTGAGTTTTGCATCTCTCAAGAGTCAGGTTTGAACCAGATGAGAGATGCTAGATACACAGCACTCATCACTGTGCTCCCATTGTCTGTTCATAACAGACATCACTAGTTGATCACAGTACTTTTTCCCACTGTGTCTAGTCACAGCCTCAAAATCTTTCCCAGAGAAATACTGCAGGCAGCCACTGCCAATCTTTCAGAATTAACACAAGTAATGAAAGCTATTTGCTATCCTGGCAAGAGAAAATCAAAGATTCTGTGGTTCTGTGATTCCCAATGAACCTATCTAAGAAATAGCAAGTAGGTCATGGGAAAGGAATGAAGTCTGCTTGTACCAGAACTTCAGTGCCATTCCAAGTACCTTGATGCATTGACCCCCTCTAGACACACGGCTTTGAGACTTTGCTATTCCTCAGCATCCCTCTGGGACAATGACTGGGCTGTTTTCTCCCTTTGCAGAGTAATTACAGAGATAAAATGGTGTGTAGCTAATTGCTGGGTAGGCCACAAACAGAGCAAACCCACATGTAATTTCAGACTGGCAGAGACTGTAAATTATTCAACATGATAACCAAAAGATTATAGCAATGTGTGGAAGAAGAGAGAATGTTTCAGGGAAATAATAGGCTGGCTTTCAAGCCAGGATAGTGAAAAACAACCTTGAATAAAGTAAAGAACATACTTTGGGCAGAAAGACAATGGGGCAGTGGAAGCTCAGGCCTGGGAGAAAAGTCTATTGGATTCTTGTGCACCAGGAACCTTGTTTCCTTGTGAGAGTAATAAACTGCTACAGAAAGTTAATTCTTAGTTATTGTGTTCCTGAGGAAAAGGAATGACCTGGATCTTTTATAAAAATCCACAAATAGTACAAAATAATATGTACCATATTGATTAAAAGGACTCAGATGAAATATGTTCCTATCAAAAAAAAGTCCTTTCATTCTCTCAGTTACTCAGAAGTCTTCCTTTACCCCTCCCTCTCCGAGTGCTCATCCCATCATCACCATATCCTAATGAAGGACTTCCCACCCTCCTTTGCTTTCCATTCCCATTGCCACTGCCCTCATTTGGGCCCTCATTTCTTTTCTTGGGCTTTTCCTGCCAATGACCACCTTTTCTGGATTTCTTAGGGAAAGCTCTGATCAAAGCACTCTTCTGTTCAAAAACCTCCCCTGGCTCCTCAGCCTGTCAAGTGAAGCACAAAGCTTTCTGGTCTGGAATTCAAGGTCCTCTCTAATACACAGCTCAGCCCACCTTTAGGATTTTATTTTCTGTTATTTCTTTCCACTTGCCCTCTGCTCTCTCAAAATGGCCTAGAAGCTGTTCCTGGGATGCCCGTCCCACTCTTGGAGCCTTTGCTTGGCTGTTTTCTCCCTTTGTAGGTCTCCCCCACAGACTCTGGTGATTTCCTTCAAGAAGTTTGAGTATGCTGACAATCACCCCTTCAGTTCCAAGACACAGTTCTTTGGCCAAGTGGAAACACTGTACCTCCCGCTGAAGATCGCAAGAAGCCTGCTCCGCCTTCTAGCAAGCCCTTGACTGTGCTACCTACCACTGGTGGAAAGAGCTTCTCCAGCCAGGATCCCAGCCCTGACTGGCCTGGAGCAGTGTGGAACCTGGTAGCCTACTGTTGAGATAGTTGGGGTGTGGTGGAGAAGGGGTTGATGGAGGAGTCAGGGTAAGTTAAAAAAATCTCTTTAGAATCCTCTTTGGTCCTTCTTTACCCACCCCCCCCACCCCCCCATTACTTTCAATGTTGTTCCTGGCTTCAAAAATTCCCTTTAAGGCCATTAAAGTAAAAGTCACAATGTTCTGGTGGGACCAAAGTCATTTTCTTTCCCCAGAAACTAAACCCCAACCATCTGGGTACAGGCTAAATGATAGGCCTCGTTGCTTTTAACTCCTGTCCTATAAATCTAAGATGGAGAGAGTCCTCCTGACATATCCTCAATTGCAAATCAAACCCTCAACACCTCCACTTTATGCACCTCCAGGATGGGACTGTTTTGGCTGCTCCCCACCCCTCCTGCCCATCTGCTGGGATGGCATGGTGCCCACTCACGAGTTGGTTGCAGCCCATGGAGGTGCCAGGCAACAATGTGTTTTGATGGGCAGCCTGCAGAAGGTGGCAATTGCCATCTCTTGTGAGTGAAGGCCATAATCTGTGCCAGCCCTGGCCTGCCAGGTCTGTGTATACTTGTTCACACCTGTTGACTCTCCAGTGCCAAGAAAAGCATACTCTTGCTGGGGACAAGGGTGGGAGGGAGAGGAAGTTCTCAGAGCACCAGGCTCTTTGGGTTTCCATATGGGGGCAGACAGAACTTAGAGAGATTTGGTCAGTCAGACCCAGAACCACACTCGTAGCCAGCCCTGGAGTCACTCTGGGGCTCTTTCTCCTCTAGCACTAGTCTGTGCTCACTCAGGAAAAGGTACCAGCTGCTAGACTGTAGCATAAGTACAATTCAACACAGACCCAGGCCTTATCTCCAAGCCAGAGAAGAGAGGCGATGGGAAGGCCAGCCTGAGTGTCGGCAAGTTCTTTCCACTAATAGCCTAAAATGCTTGGAACTCTAATAAGATATGTCCAAGTTACCTGGAGGCCTCTTCTTTCTCACTGAGAGTCATCTGTCCTGGAGAATTGTTGTTTTCTAGTTAGGACATGAGCCCAGCTTGAGTCAGACAGACCTGGTTTTGTAGCTCAGCTCCACTTACTGACTGAGTGGCCTTGGGCAAGTTACTCACCTTAACTGAGCCTCAGCTTCCTCATCCTTAAAATGGGTATAGCCACACCTCCCTTCTTGGATTGTTGCAAGAAAACTATAAGACAACACGAGTAAAATGCCTAGTGTGATGCCTGATGCATAGTAGGTGCTCAGCAAACTGGAATTTCCTCTCCTGCTCGGCCCTCCCCTGTCTTCCTTTTTACCCCATTCTCAATAAGAAAGGTATTCCAGGAGCTAAATGATCTTATAGAAGTCATTCTAGGGGTAAGTCGTTAGGACTAACTTGGAAGAAGAGATTCTGAGGTAAGGACAGTGGGGAGAGGAAGTATGGAAACGAAAAGAGGAAACTAGGGTTCATTTTCTGAAAGACCCCTCAATCTCTGCACTCCCTAATCAATGCCTCATTCCAATAACAGCTGGTGCTCTGAACTCCAGCCTCACCTCAGCTCACCAATATCTTTCCATTTTTTCATTCCAGCTCCTTAACAAGACCTTCTTAGAAAAATAAAAATTAGGAAGAAAAGTACATAGTGAATTATCATCATCTAAATGCCCACTCTAAATCCACCAACACACCTATACCATTTTCTTGTTTCATTATTCTGTGCTGCCCGCAATATTTCAAAAGCAATGGTGACAGAGTGAGGGTGAAAAAAACATGAGTTCTGCCCTCGGGCTCATGGTCTAGAAGGCCGAAAGGAGCTCAAGTAACCCTTAAACAGGCCAGGCCAGACCAGAGCTCTAACCAATGCATAAGCAAACACCTCTGGGGAAATAAGGCTTTCATTTGCCTCTGCCCTCTACTTTTGACCAGTGCTCATGCCCCAAGCTCATCAGTCAGATCAGGGCAGGGCCCACGTGCACCCCAGCAAAGGGCCTCACTGAGGGAAGCACTTATTGACTCTGAGAGCCTTGTTTGCATCAGAAAATATGAGAGGCTATAAGACATTTGTTTGAGTAGCTGCTCTGACCCCACTGATTTCGTGAGCTATTTTAACGGTGGCCCATGGGATTTGAAGGTTGAGCAATGCACTTGAAGACAGAAAGACAGCAAAGCATGTGTAGGAACAGGATCTTGAATCAGTAGCTGAGAGCCTGAAAGGCAACTCAGATATGCCGGTGATGTCCAAAAAATTTCCCCAAGGAACTGCCCTAAGTAATGGATGAGGTCGGAGAAGAAGGAAAGAAAGGACAGCAAAATATTGGAAGAAAATATACAGGCAAAATCCCACATGCTTCCCTAAGGCAAGGGAGCAGGGTCAAGAGGAGTTTGGGGATGGGGCAAAGGTGAAAATAGAGGAGTAACTCTTAGAACAGGAAAATTCTTGTGGGGCTATTCCTGGATAGGACTTTGACTGGAATGTGGGCCCCTAAAGCACCGAGGGGCATAAAGGGTGCTTGTACAGAATAGATGGGATCTCCCTCGCCCAACAAAATGTAGCTTTCATGTCCACAGGAGACTCAGAGCACAGCTGACCCACCAGAAACCAATCAATCAATCAATTCCATTCACAAAACACTTAATGTATTCCTACTGGGAGTCTCTTGCCAGGGATCAGCAGTGAGCAAAAGCCCACCCATCCCTGTCCCCATGGGGATTAAAGCAAGCCTGGAGTCTTGCCACCTTCAAAGCCTGCTCCTCCACCGAGCAGCTGGGGGAGCCTGGAAAAGTATTTAGGCTCAGTGACCCCAACTTTGAAATGGAAATAAAAAGAATGCATAACTCATAGGGTTGTTTGAGAATTAAATAAAGTATTACGTAGAAAACTAAGCATTACTGGAACACAGGCTCAATGGATGTTAGCTGTTATTATTGTTATTTTATTACATGACCATTATTATGTATTATTAGTTTCAAGGTCTAGTGGGGGAGATAGATTCATCAAATGCAAGCACAAAAACGTAATTTCAAACTGTGAGAAGTGCCATGTGGGAAGAGCTTATGGTGCTTTGAGAGTGAAAACCTGGGGCCCTGACCTAATCAGGGGAAATCAGGAAAGGCTTCACTGAGGAAATGGCCTTTGAGCTGAAAACTGATAGCTGCTTAGGCATTAGCCACGGGAAGTTGTCCTAGTTTGCCAGATCTACAATCACAAATACCACAAACTGGATTGGGCTTAACAACAGGAATTTATTGGCTCACAGCTTTGAGGCTAGAAGAAGTCCAAAATCAAGATATCAGCAAGGCTTGCTTTCTCCCAGAGTCTGTGCGTTCAGGGTTGGCTGCCGGCCGGCCTTGAGGCTTCTTGGCTTGTATTTCTGCCTCTCGACACACGGTGATGCCCTCTCCTTTCTGGTGTCTGTGACTTGCAGTTGGCCACAGCTTAACTAAAAATAACATCTTCAAAAGGTCCTATTTATAAATGGTTTCTCACCCACAGGGATACAGATTAGGATTGAGCCCATGTGTTTCACAACAATGCAGGGTGTTGGTGGTGGGGTGCTGTATGATGATGTGCATGTTTGTTTTGTGAGGCCACAACTTTTACTATGCACTTGTTGTTTATGTTTGTTCATATATGAATGATATACTTCAATAAAATTAAAAAAAATTTTTTTAAAGATTAAGACCATGTTCTTGCCGGGGGAAAATAACTCGGTATAGCACAGAAGTGGACAAGGGGGAATATGAGTGGGTGGGGGAGACAAGTGTTCCAGCTGAAGAAACTGCTTGTGTAAAATCCCTGAGGCAAGTCCAAAGTCAAGGCAAGAAGTTGATTTCCAAAGTAGAGGTGGTGAGTGCCAAAGAGTATAAAAGTGAAACAGGAAGTCCCAGGAGCCAAGAAAAGGTTGAACTATGGTCCTTATTATATCAGGGTGAGGTTAAGAAAAGACTTGGGAGCATGAGCTTCTCTGCCCACGGCAGGCCGATGGCTGTTGGAGCCACCCAACCTTACTCCACCGTGATCTGGAACTCGTAAGCCACTTATATGCCAGCAGAGCCCAGGTCTGCTGCCAGACTTGGGCAAAAATAGGACTGTCCACTTCCCTCCCTGCTTGTCACCCAGGTAGCAGGAAGCCCTGTCCTGCTCCAGGCCAATCACTTCTGACTGTCAGGGTCACACGGATCTCACCACCCACGTCTCCCACTTCCCCAGAGAAACAGCCACCTCCAGCCCCAGCCCATGGTGTGAGTCTCTGACTCAGCAGATCCATTAAGTTCCCTTCTCAGAGAAGAACCACAGCCAGAGAAGCATCACTCAAGACTTTCCTCTCATGTGTACCTGAGGCCCTCAGAACCCCTTACCTCACTCACTGAAGATCTCTCCATCCAATGAGTAATAATACGGGCTTAGGAGTCTCAAAGACCAAAGTATAAATCCCATCTTGGCCACTTACTGTGAAGTGGCAGAATGCTAAGCCTCAGTCTCTTCATCCTAAGATGGATCTAATACCTCCCAAGGCTATACCAAGAAGATAAGAAGCATAACGTAGGTAAACCATGTCGTGTAGTGCCCAGCACGTGCACTCAATAAAATTCGATAGCATGGCTGTTACTCTAGAGTAACTTGATCTACACTGGCAAGGAGAAGCAATTGCCTTGGAAGAACAGAGCTAAACAACTCCTGCCATGAGTCCCTCATGGTTACCACTCACCAAATTCTCTCCTAAATTATGAGCTGCGTGACATGGGAAAGTTACTTACCCTCTTTCTGCCTCAGTTTCCTCACCTGCAAAATGTAGATAATAATAAATCCTACCTTGTAGGTTTAATGGGATTAGTACAAGTAAAGTGTCTGGCACCTAGTAAATGTTTGCTATAGTAATAATGATTATCATTATTAACGTGAGTTATTAAAAGATCACTGTGACAGCTATGGTGGACAAAATGGAATCAGAGAGATCAAATAGAAGTGTATTGTAATAAACCAGGCAAGAAATGATTGATCGGGTCAGAGTACTAACTATTGTTGGAGAGAAGTTCTTGGATTCTGGATATACTTTGAAGCTCAGTTGTGGGGCGTGAGAGAAAGAGAGGAATCAAGGATGACCCCAGGGTGCCTGGCTCAGGAACTGGAAGGATGGGGTTTCCATTTGCTAAGCTAGTGGTGACTGCAGGTGAAGAAGGTATAGGGAGGAAATTAGGAGTTCTTGAGTTTAGGTGCAATTAGATGTTCAGTGAGAGAGATTAAGAATGTAGCTGAATGTTAAAGTCTGGAGTTTAGAAAAAGGTACCAACTGGGGACATAAATTTACGTTTAAAGTCAGGAGACTTAGATGAGATTATTTAAGACTGGGAATGGATCAGGAGAAAAGGTCCAAAGACCGAGCTCTGGGACTGCCCCACACCCAGAAGTGTCAGAAGATAAAGAGAAACCCACAAAGAAAACCAAAAAGGAGCAGGAGAGTGGAAGGAGGGGAACAGAGAGGAAATATCATCTCAGGATACAAGTGAAGCAAGGGGTTCGCAGTGTAGGGAGCGATTGATCAACTGTGCAAATGCAGTTGATGCCCAAGTAAGAGACAGGCTGATCATTGATGTTGCATTTGGCAACGCGGGGTCAGTGGTTACCTGGAAAGTTTTGTCTGTGGTGGAGTTGGGCAGGGGGTGGAGAGGAGCTGATAAGAGTTGGTTCAAGAGAAAACCAGAAGAGAGAAAGTGGAAACATTTCGCATAGTTGACTTCTTTAAGGAACTGTGCTATGAATGGGGAGGAAAGGAATGGGCCATAGCTGGAGGGGAAAGTGGGTCCAGGGTGGGTCTTGAACTGTTGTGTGTTTTCTTTTTTTTTTTACTTCCTAAGATTGATATTATGGCATGTTTGACTGCTGGCTGGAATATTCCAGTAGAGAGGGGAGAGAGAAAGGGCTTCTCTAGGAGTGATGGCCTCAGAGAAGGGGCAAGTTACCTGGGGCATAATGCTGGTAGAATGAAAGATGTGGTGCCCAGTGTTGACATATTCTCTCCTGTTTGCATTATTTTCTCAGTGAGATAGGAAGCAAGTTCATGATTAGAGTCCAGGAAAGGTGTCGGAAATTTGAAAATTAAGAGCATATGTGATATTGTCCACTAGGAGACCAGGAGGGTGAAGGGATGAGGGAAGTGTCGTAGGATTTCCGGGGCAGACCCCAGGAATTCCCTGGGGCTGAATCAGTCATGAACTTAGAGTAAGGCCAGTGGGCAGGGTGGATGCTTCTCTCCAGCTAGGCTCAGCTGCCTGAGGGCAACACTGGAGGGAAGAGTTGGATTTATCGAGGCCTGGGATTTCGCCAGGCAAGAATGATTGTGGGAGACTGGGCAAGGGAGTAGAGGATGAAATCTATTCCAGAGAATGATAGCTTCAAAAGAGTCCTGACACAGCAGTCTACAAAATGGATGCCAGTCTGGTTCTGCCATGAGCTGTGTGAATCACTGTACCTCTATTTCCTCACCTGTACAATGGGGATAGAATCCCCTTCAAGGGACAGTCATGGCAGTGACGTGACACGATGGATGTGGAAGTAATTTATCAAATCGAAGCAAGGCCTCATCTATAAGCCAAAAGTCTACTGGGAAACGCTAGTCCAGTCTGAGTTACCATTTATTCTTGAAAGTAATAAGAGCATTTCTTTAAAATAGTACTCTAGAATTAAAAATATTTCTCTAATTTAGACTACCAGTGTTTCCACAATTATATATGACATGATGAGGTTTTGGGGTACCTTGCTAACTCACTGGGTGATTTAATTTGCATGCATTTGCCACTTCATCCCACCCATCAAAAAGAGATGCTTTGTGTAGCCACTGAGGGAAGGTGGGGGTATTGCTGAATGAATAAAGACCTGGTCTCAAAATTTGAGAAACTCAAAGTCTGGTGAGTATCCCAAAAGTTTGCCTTTGTAAAGCTCCTAGAGGTCAATAACTATGTCTCTTTAATTTGCTTATCATGGCACAAGGCAGGGAGAACTACTTTAAAAATGTAGTCCTGGGAAGCAGATGTGGCTCAATCGATAGAGCTCCCGTTTACCATATGGGAGGCCCCGGGTTCGCTTCCGGGGGCCTCCTTGTGAGGGCAGGCCGGCCCGCGCGGCGCGATGGGCTGATGCAGCGGGACCTCACAGCGGTGGGGGGGGGGAGATAAGCAGACACAGAAAGAACACACAGCGAATGGACACGGCAAACATGGGTAGCAAGGGGGGATAAATAAATAAATCTTTAAAAAAAAAAAAAAAAGTCCTTAGAAATAATAAAGCAGGGAATGCAGCAGGCTTAGGGCACATTTGCCTGGGAGACCCACAGCACAGGAGCTAGAGACAGAATGATAAGGACAACCTGCATGTCAATAATAATAACTCCCATTGTCAGGCGCTGACTGTCGGGTTGGGTTGGCTCTTTTACATACTTTAGCTTGAGATAAAGATTTTAATCCTTGACTGTGCATTTAAAAAGCAGAGGCTGTGTGACCTGAAACAGTACTATAACTCTCATCATCTCAGTTTTCTCACCTGTATCATGGGGAAAACTTCCTGGCTCCCAGGGTTTTTTGAAGATCAAATGAGCTCCCACATAAATAAACGTATTATTAGTACTATAATTGATATTATTACTCTCGCACGAGCTGCTGAGCCAGAACAGAGAGTGATGACTAGCACGAAGTGCAGTAATCCCGGTATCCAGTGGTTACCATGTGGCTGCTCTTTAGATCTGCTGAAAAAATGGCAACTGTGGAAATAATTTTAGTCCCATTCACAGATTTTAAATAACTGACTGTATGCAGGGGAGAGGATTTGGCTGTGGGGAGGGGTGGTCGCTGGTACCACGCAGCTGCTATGGCTGTGAAAATTTAACCTCAAGCAGCCTAAACATTCATTTTACAATGTACACTGCTGATTACTTAATTATGTCTAAAATATAAGTCAGACACACTACAAACCCCAGGGAGTAAATTACACAGATCTATGAAGCAACATCTATGCACTCATTCTGGTCTAACATTTCTGAATTCTCTTTTCCCACCAGTGAATTTGAAAACCTCTTTCTTTTCTGCAAAATGTATGGCTATTGCAAACAAATGATCGTTTTCTCCATATTTTCAGCTCTGGGTAGGAGAGTTCATCTTCAACCTGACGTTGCGGACTCTTACCAAGAGGTTCTTATTTTTATGTATATTTGAACTAGGAGATCTACATATGCTTGATCTCAGCGTGAACCTCCGTATGACCTGATTTTGTTACCATGGTCACCAATTAGATGAGTCTTGTTGACTGCAGAACAGTCAAAGGATTTCTATTAAGTTCCAGGGTGGAAGAGCAGTCATATTTTGTGAACACACTTGATGGGTTATTTTTCCCATTCGTTGCTCCAAGATCTGCCTCCCCCTATCTGTTGAGAGTGCAGTTGTCCTATAAAATTCAAAGAAAATGCTTCCTAGGGGCCCAGCAATTAAATTTTCTTATAAAGTGAACGGATTGGCTGGGACACCTGTTCTCCTTTTCTCTTTCTGGTATCAAGCCATGGAGGTCTTACCCCAGAACCCACCTACAACCATCCTTTCCTTCCCTAAATAATCTCACTCCCCCTCCACTGCCTCTTGCATAAGTACACAATGTGAAAATGCTCTATAACATTTGCCCTATAGCAGACATTTTTATATTCAAGCTGCTTTGAGGTATTTATGAAAGGGTCAGCTGGGCGAGCTTTCCGTGCCATCATTCCAGCCAATCAGTGTGGTCCAGTGATTCCATGACCTCATAAGAACCATGCCTATTGATTTACGAATGTTGACAGTAACAGGTAACTGGCTGTTTTATGACTCTCTTAGTTTCCTGTGGCTGCTATAACAAATTACCACAAACTTGGTGGCTTAAAACAATAGAAACTTGTCCTTTCACGGTTCTGGAGGACAGAAGTTCAAAATCAAGGTGTCAGCAGGGTCACACTCCCTACAAAGCCTCTAGTGGAGAATTCTTCTTTGCCTCCTCCAGCCTCTAGTGGCTCCATGCTTTCCTTGGCTTGGGACTGTGTAACTCCAATCTCTGCCTCCAACTTCATGTGGGTTTCTCCTTTGTGTCTTCTCCTTTTTTTGCCTCTTATAAAGAGACTCCTCATTGGGTTTAGGGCCCACCAGATGATCCAGGATGATCTCAACTCGAGAAACTTAATTACATCTGCAAAGACCCTTTTACCAAATAAGGTTCTAGGGTTTACAATAGCATGGACATATCTTTGGGGGGAGGGGGCGGGGGGCACCATATACCCACTACAATGGCAAAGTGTGCTTTTCTGAAGACTTTATAAAAATTATAAATTTTACATGTGTAATGTCAGGTAATTATCATTACGTTTGAACTTAATACAATGCCAGAGACTATATGAATACACACTTCCCTCGGTATTTATTAACCAAAGGTAAAAAGGTTGATTTTAAATTGATAAGGTGGGTGTAAGAATGCCGAGACATCATAAAAGAAGTTCAAATGAAATACCTTAGGATTGATCCAAATGGATCTAAGATCAAAATGAACTCCCAAACACCCAAGGCATTCTGAGAACAGTGAAGAAACAAAATGCCTGGAAATGAGAAGGCAACTGAAAGAGCAGGGAGTCCTCAGAGCTGGGCTGGAAGAGAACAAGCCGTAGGCAACATGGAAGACAGAGCGCTGGCAATACACGTTTCAGCTGTGAGTGCTTCAGTGTAAGCAGTCAGGAGCAAGGGCCGTCAAGGTCATTTGTTTTATTGATAGCTATTGGGATGGCTGGAATGGCACATACTATGCCGATCAGGTCGCTCATCGGTTTTACTTTGTGTCTTCATGCCAAGTCTCCATGTATTTTGTGCAATATTATTTTGTCCTTGGCATGGTTGCTTCTAACCATCTATCTGCATGTTCGAGCTACTTCGGGTGCAGATGTATTTACCCTCCCCTGTTAAATTGCTGTGCATGCCACGGACTCTGGGGTGGAATATTTGCTCGGTTGCTTGCTCGCTTGTTTTTTTTCTCTTTAGTACCTGTTAACGCATCAAGTTAAGAACGGAATTAGAAAACTGAAGTTTGTTATCCCCAAGGAAAAATTACTGTAGAAAGCCTGCTTTTTGTGATTATTTTCTGCCATCCCAATATCATCGTAAGGGAAGGGACTATCTTTTCTGCTTCTTCAATTGCCCGATACACAGTCCCTCGACCATCTTGGGTGCTGTATTAGCTTCATTTTGCTGCTGTAATAAATTATCGCAAACTTGGTGACTTACAACAACACACATTTTTTTTTTTTTTTTAATCTTATAGTTCTAGAGGAAATGGGTCACCCTGGTGTCGACATGGCTACATTCCTTCCCAGAGGCTCTCAGAGAGAATCCATTTCTTTGCCCTTTCCAGTGTGCAGAGCCTGCCTCCATTCCTTGTGGTCCTCTTCCATCGTCAACGCCAGCAACAGTGAGGAGGTCTTATCACATCCTACCACCCTGACCTCCTCTTCTGATTCTCTCTTTCATATTTAAGGATCCTTGTGATTACACTGGGCCCACCTGGTTAATCCAGGATACTCTCTCCATCTCAAGGTTCCTAATTTAATCACATCTGCAAAATTCCTTTTATCACGCACGGTAGCATATCCACAGTTTCCAGAGATGAGGACATGGACACCTTTGGGAAGCCATTATTCTCCCTACCACAGGTACAAAAGAGATCAAGGAGTCAAGGCAGGCTAACTCCTTGCAGTCCAAACCCAGGCCACTTCTCCAGGTTGGGCACCTCTCTAATCACCAGGGTCTTGAATTAATTTCCAGGTTGCTGGAAGTAGCTGGCAGAGGGGGAGGAGGGGGGATTAGAAATAGGTTGCTAATGATCAAGTTTTCAGGCAGCTCTGTTTCTGAAGTTTACAAGTACTTTAAAACTACTCCTTTCAAATGATCACCAATCAAAACCCCACACCGAGGGGAAATGAAGGACAGGTGTGCCCCGTTACAAGCAGAGCCCCGCATAAGGAATTTCACCCTTACCCACACAGATAATTTGACAAAGCAACAAATCACAGCACTGAAGTCAACCATCCTCCTGCTGCAACTCCCAGCAGTTAGCGCCACTTAAACGTCTACTAATGGGCTAAAGCAGTTACTAATGGGCTAATAAGCTTGGTCATTAACAGCTTCTTAAGTAGCGGGCTGGGGGAGCTGTGTGACTCTGGTTACTGCCCCTGAGAATGAACTGAGTTGTCTCCATTTGTAAAAAGACCTTAAATTGGGGCAAGAATTTTTTTTCCCCTAAAGGTTGACTTGTTTGGCTTCGTGCATGGAAGCAGCAGTTGTTCGCATTACCAAAGGGTTTCTCCCTCTATTAAGATACTCACTGTGAATTCCCTGCCAGGTTCATCCTTTCGGCATTTAAATGTTGGTTTACAGACCATGAATTACTTCCAGAGAGACTAAGATATAGAGAAACCCTTAAATGAAGCCTTAAGACATAAAATCAATCAGAAATGAAGACAGAGCCTCATGACAATTGTTACATGAATGTCCCCAAGTATAACCAGCTAAGATTGCAAACGCAATCAGGGAATCCTCAAATCTGACTTTGGCTAATAAAGGGCCCACCAACTTAGTCACTCTTTCAATAACATTCGCTGAGCACATAGTGGGTATTGTTCTGGGCACAGGGGTACCTTCTATGAGTGGAATAAGCAAGTAAATGATATATTTTAGAAGGTGGAAGTGCATGGGGAAAAGATGGAGCAAGGGAAGGAGAATCAGGAGTGCTTGGGGTGGGCAGCGGTATGTAGGCAGACTTCCTTGAGAAGGGGACATTTCAACAAAAACTTGAAGAAAGTGAAAGTGTTGCCAGGAGGAAATCCAGGCCTGGGGAACAGGTAGTGCAAAGACCCTGCAGCAGGAGAGGGTCTAGCTTATTTGAGGAAATGTAAGGAGACCAGGGTGGCTGGATTCTGTGGGCCTTCTAGGTCACTCCAAGGACTTTGGCCTTTATTCCAAGAGGAATGGAAAGCTGCTAGAGGGTTCAGAGAGAGGAGAGAAGGAATCAGGTCCTACATCAAATCTCCCTCAGTTGTTTCTGGGGAACCCCAAAGCGATGCCTCATGTGGAGTCAAGAGCAAGTTAACTCTTGTTGTCCCACGGTAGCCTTCTCATTGCTTCCACCACCAATGCCCTCTGCGAAAAGGCCAAGGCCTGGCACGCTGCTGCCCCCTGACACTCCCAAACGGCCGACCTCCAGAGTGCCAGGCAGGCTGGCTCTTTCCAGCCCCACCCTGTCCTCTGAGAGCCGGTTCCCAAAGCCATGCAGCTGTGACCCAGACCACATGCCTTTCAAGAGAATAGCTCCTCCAACTTTTGACCTTCTTGCCGGGCTACTAAGCTGTTCCTACTTCTGAAAAAGGCACTCCATAACATTTTCCAATCCCTAGAAGACACACTTAATCTTATAATTCAAGATTTTTCTTATCGTTCCATTTTCTATGATTGTATTATTCCTTTGAAACCTAGTTGGTTGACTTTAAAATTTGGCTTCTTTTCTCACCTCTCCCTTGGTTTTATCCTGTCTTGGAACTCCCTCTGATGGCAGACAACATGTCCTTTATTGTGCCTTCCCCCAATACTGCACACCAAGCCTTCCGCACAGTAAGCACTAGGTCAATATTGGCTAAATTTGTGTTTGTTAATTCCTTGTGAGCTCAGTCCTCATTAGGCACTGAAGCAGTCATTGAGTAAAAGGCTTAGACCACTACCACCAAAAAAAAAAAAAAAAAAGGGATTATAATATGTCTGGTAAGAAAGGAAAGTCTGAGAAATAGTATGAAATAATAGTTGAATGCAGTTAAGTACAAGAATTGAATATTACAAACTCAGGCTCCTGTGAATTCAGGTAGGAATAGAGTGGGGTCTGAGCAGTGGGACATGGTTTCCCAGAGATAGTCAGACTTGAGCTGGAGGTGTTGAAGGATGAGCAATGTCATCTAAGAGTCTCAGAGCCATCACAATCCATTGAATCAGGAGATATAATTGACAGCCAAAATTTGTATTGCTCAATAATCGTAAAGCCAAAGAGCTATTTTTTTTTTTTTCACAAGTATCCTTGTTAAAGTCTATGATGTAGGCAGCAAACCCTGCCTGGAGTTTCACAATGTTAAGTTAGGGGGTGTAGAATATACCCCTGCAGAAATATTCCATCAACAGCAAAAACAAACTGCACGGTACTTGCCTCGATGAGCTTAAATGACAAAGATAAAAGCATATGCAACTTTGGATAAGACAAATGAGGCAGTTGGGGACACTGAAGGGTTTGTTGTAGGTATTTAGCATGTGGTGATTGGCACCAGGAATTACCACAAGTATATAATGGAGGGAAACTTGTTTACAGGCAGGTGCGGATAATGTATGGGGCTTAGGAGACAACAGAGCATGTAATTTTAGGGTGCACTACCTTGGCTGCTGT
Organism: Cabassous unicinctus; assembly: GCA_029593785.1. NCBI lineage: Eukaryota > Metazoa > Chordata > Mammalia > Cingulata > Chlamyphoridae > Cabassous > Cabassous unicinctus. Next base: position 21,827 of record JAQZBX010026997.1, read on the forward strand.
GCATTACACCAAGAGGCATAATAATGCTATTAGATGTTACCTCGGCAATTAGCCTTCCAATGTGAGTCAGTAAATGAATTAGCACCCGATTGTAAGTAGGAACCTAAAAGGTTGTTGGGAAATAAGCAATCCAAGATACTGCAGACAGAGTTGGAGTTGTGAGAATCAGTCTGCCCAGATGAGAAAGAGAAAAGATGTTCTGCTGTTTGATAAATGTAGAAAAACTACAAACGTATTGATATTCCTCTTCCTCCAGTAAAAACATTTTCAGAACATGTATTTCAATAAAAGAAAAAATATATCTGCAGACACAATAAGAGAGCTAAAACTGGCTTGCAAGAATCATGGGACATCGGTATAAAAAAATGTTTAAGAGATTAAGACAATTCTCCTATGTTAGAATTAAAGTTTGTAATGTTTGGGTAATATCTTCTATAGGGAAGAAAATTATAAAGTTTGTTAACCAAGGTACAGTTTACCTCTTACACTGAGGAATTGCTATTTGTCAGTTTAATATCATATATGTGGATTCCAAATGTTATTATTTGACTCTTGACTGGACCCAAGTCCCTGCTAAGAAATTAAAGTTGTATGAAGTGTAAAGACTTCATATTTGTGAAACAGCTATCCTGTAAGCAAGACTTGAGCAAGTTAAAATCACAGCGTAAAAATAGATTGCATGCTAGGAATTTGGGAAGTTTTTTTCATTATGGAATAATTACTTTGAAAAGTAAATAACCATTCACTAAGTCACCTTAAAGTGTAAAAATGGATTTTCAGTTGTGTTTTCTGAAAGTGGACTCTTAACTGCCTTTGTGGCTTCTAATTCTTCAAAAAGTATCAACCATCTTTCTTTAAAGATAAAGCAGTGACAAACCCCAGAAGAAGGGATAGCAGACCCCTAAGCCATTATTTTGTTCATTCTCCTTCCTCGTTTTAAGTCACCCAGATTTGGTCTTCGGCTGTGCCATTTTAGGGTGATCATGTGTACAAGTCTGCCCAGAGCAATGCTGGTTTACACCTGATGTTCTGGCATAATTATTAAATGCAACTCTCATATCCCAGGTAAATGGTTTCCCTGTACACCATAGGTACTGTATTACTGATACTAAGGAACTCAAAATTCATTGTACTTTAAAATAAATTAAGACAGCAGAATTTTGGGGGTATTATTCACATCTTTCTCCAAAAATGAAGTCACAACTTTTTCACAACCCTCTTGGTAGATTTGCTAAGTATTCAGACCCCCATCTATGGGTTTGTTCAGTTTGCATTTTCAATCCCCAACCAAAATCCTATCACCCCTCTCTCTCTAGCACCTACCTCTTTTTGTCAGTGGTTCCCTAAACACAGAGGATTTTAGCTGGGTCTTAGCAATGGAGAACAATCAAAAAGAATTTATTGAGCCCCCCAAACATACCTAAAATGTTGCTAAATCCATGGCAGTAACAATTATTTTGATCAGATAATGATTCCTCTTCTTGTACTTGAAAATGTGTCTTCCAGGTTTACATGTGGAAATTGAGGCTTAAAGAAAGAAGGAAAAACTCACTGGGAGCATGGCCAGGAGCTCCTCCCACCTCTGCCCAGTAAACCCACAAACCCTTATCCCAACCACACTCACACGCATGCACACACCCTGGTGATAGCAGAGATCCTTCAAAAGGGACACGCATTCATTCTGCCAACGTCCTATTTTCCGGCTCTCCCCTTTTTTATGTGTTGAATTGGTAATGGACCTAATAAAGGTTCAAGATTGCTCTTTCTGGGGGCCAAATTTTTCTTTTCTCCATGTCATGCTTTTTATTCAGAAAATAATTTTCTTTGCATTGTTTTCACAAAAGCTTTCCAACACCCCCAAATAATGCAGAGAAATTGGCTTTTATTTTGAACAGGCTTTTTCAATGCTCACTGTATCTCTCAGCTTATCTATTATATTCATCCAAGCCTTAATGATACAATGGGTAAAAACAGTGTACGGATGTGAATAAATGAAAAATTTAATAGATTTCCCTCTTAATGTAATAGAATTGGCATGAGGCATTGGGAACAGGAGTGAAAGTAGTCACTCAAGCATTGTGTTTACATGATATTTAAATACAAGTGGCTGGGGTATAAGTACTTCTAAGTACACCTGAAAGGGATGGTGCCTCCTAATCATTGTTTCAGCAATTGACAGTTGTTTACACAACAGCAGCACATTCGCTGCTGATTTGAATAATAAACATGCTTAAATACCAGCTGGATAATAGAAGGATAATTGAAACGTAGTTTAAAGCTCTGATTTACAGGCATTGTAGCAACACTTTTATTTGCTGTACAATGCCACACTTCTGTGCAGTCGCTGAAAAAAAAATTTAAGGCATTGTTTTAAACATACTGGGGTCTATTAAACTTGATTAATACACCCAGCATACACATCCTTTGCTCAATCCACGTCTGGGTGTACTTGAGACAGCCATTGTGCAATGCTTTTTAGCCAACCACAGTGTGGTCCTATACTGGGACCATCCAGGAGACCCAGCATGCAACTTATCCGCCAAGGCTCTGAAGGGTAGATGGGACCACAGGTATCTGATGGAACAAGAGGATGCCACCTGGCTTCACCTCTCACAGGTGAAAACAAGGGGGTTGACCTAGATACTCTCTGATTGGGAAATTTTACAAAGGTGTGATTCTAAACCAGTATCTTCATGTATCCTCTTCCTTTTTCCATCCCCATTGCTCCCACCTTAGCTCAGGCCAGTTTCTCCTTTTGCCTGGTCAACTGCAAGAGGCCTAACCTGAGCATCTGTTCCCATTGCCTCCCTATCTCAAGCCGCCCATGCTGCATCCCCAGGCCAGTTGTTCCTTTTCAGGGAGGAATGCCAGGAGGAGGCGGCCACCTGCTCAGGTTGGCCCTCATGGGTAGGCAGTGCCTGGCCATTGCTAGTTACCGTCCCAGGTCCTCAAGTTTGGAAATCCTCAAATATGATAGTACCTGTTCATTTGGAATAGGTCAGACTTGTGGAAGTTACTCACAGAACCAAATTAGCAGGAGCCTAATTTACCAACCAGTATGCTAATGTATCCATTGGTTTATCAATTTCTATGGGAGATATATCTTACAGAATAATTCACATTGGTCATTCAGAACATCAGAGCGATTGCCTCAGAGGAGCAAAATCCATGTCAGAAAGTTGCTTAATGAACATAAAGTAGTAGCAAAAGGAATGGGACAAATTGCCACTTTCCATTCCAGGGAAAATGCTGCCTAGAAGCAAGAGTGCCCATTGACTGTATCCCAGGCACCAAGCCAATCATCTATCATCTATGATTCTTATAAAATCCCCTGGGAATTTTTATTACCCTTTACATACAAGTGACCAATCTAAGGCCACATAGTTGCTGAGTTACAGCATTGAAACCACACTATTTGCTAATTAATTACTAATCATTATATTGATGACCAACAATTATTATTGGACACTGGTTTTCCCACCCCTTCCTCTCTCTTGGATGGGGCTGAATAAAATGGACAGGTCGTTATTCGTAAGAGCAGACTAACAGCCCCTATGTGACATGGTGGGTGCCCCAATAAATGTTGAATGGGTGACTTGAGTGAAAGCTTAAATGACCTTAAATAGTTGTTACTTGATGCCAGACATATCTTTCTGAGAATACAGCCTGGTGTGTGGTAAGAGAGTTTGGACAATAATTGCAGCTCCAATCCATTAAAGAAATGGTGTTGCTTCTGCAAATAGCTAATCTCGTCTGGTATGAGTGGCTTGCTAAAATTTAGTTTCCATCACAACCACATCCTGAAATTCTGAAGACAGCATCCCTCCATGTATAAAATCCATTTCCTAAAGCCATCGTTTCATCTTGTTACTCACCTATTCAAAAACAGACCTGAAACTAGGAAATCCATTTCCAGAAGAAAGGACAGCAGGGGCAAAAGCCTTTACTGCAGTGCACTATGCACGTCAATCATGGTGCCATGTTGCCCTCAGCCCCTTCTAAGGGAATTTGTCCCATTCACAGTCATGCTGAAATAGTAATTCTCTGTCTCCTCTGGCCGTAGCTGAGTGGATGGGTGTGGACACCTAATTCAAGGACAGCAGCTGCAGAGGCCAGTCCACAACCTGTGGCATGGCATGGCTTGACACAAAAGAGAAGCCAGGTCAACCATCTTAATCTCCCTCCTTCCTGTCTGCTCCCTCCCTCACAATTAGAGAAAAATCAGGCAGTTTGTAGTGAAACCAGAGGCAGAAAGTGTGTCTAAAGGCAGAGCCATGAGGTAAAATCAGGAACATGGGGTATCAAAGCAAGTTACAGTTTTATAGAAGCAGGAGCTTTGAGATAGATGTCTTAGTTTGCCAAAGAGCTGCCAATGCAAAGTACCAGAAATGGGTTGGCTTTTATAATGGGAATTTTATTTGGAGTAAAAGCTTATAGTGCCAAGGCTGTGAAATGTCCAAATCAAGGCATCAGCAGAGCTACTTTCTCAGCAAAGTCATCTACTGTTGATACTGGTGTCCTGCCATGTGGCAAAGCAAGATGACAGCCAATCTGTGCCAGGGTCCCTGCCTTTCCCTCCAGGCTGTCTCCCAGAGCCCACCTGTAGGTGACCAGGGATCGGGCTTATGTCTTTCTAGGGCCCCTCTCTTAGTCTTGGCTGCTCCACTTTCTTCCCAAGTTCAGCTGTGAGCTATCATGCATACTGCTCGTCTCTTCAGCCCTGAGCCGCTCCGTGGGCCCAGCTTTGTGCTTAAGCTTTGGCTGCTAGCGATCCTTGAGCCCTCTCTCACGTGGCAGGATAAAAAATGGCAGCACTCCCTTTTCCTGTCTATCTCTCTGTGTGTCTCCATTTATATAAGATCCAATAAGAGGGTGGAGATGCAACCTGAATCACGACTCACTGCTATAGTCCAATCAAAAGTGCCTCACACCCACAGGAATGGACTAGTTAAAAAACATAATTGTTTTCTTTTGGGGATTCATAAAAGAATTTCAAACTGTCACAATACAGAAGCCAAAAAATATGAAAAGACTGTCCAGATAGTTGTGGGGGTAATAATAGAGGCAATAGAATAAAGTGATCAAGTGCATGGTTCCTGGAACCAGACTGTCCAGGTTTGAAAATCATTTCCTCCTTCCCCTAGCAGTGTTACCTTGGACTAGCTACTCAACCTCTGTGGGACAGTGTTTCCTTATCTATAAAATAATAAAATATTACCTACATCCTAGGTATTGGCATGTCAGGTATTAATATGAGCACTTACAATGGAACAGCCAATGTCCTCAGTCCATCACAAGGATTAACTCGATTAATCCTCACAACAACCCTATGAAGCAGTATTATTGTCCCCATTTTACAGTTCAGGAAACTGAGACACAGAGAGGTGAGATTATGCACCTTGCTGGCAAACCCAGCAATCTGGCTTTAAAATAGCCATACAGGGAAGCAGATGTGCCTCAAGCGATTGGGCTCTCATCTACCTTATGGAAAGTCCCGGGTTTGTTTCCTGGGGCCTCCTGGTGAAAAGCAAGCTGGCCCATGCAGCAAGCTGGCCCACGTGGTGAGCTGGCCCACATGAAGAGCTGATGCAACAAAAGAGACAAAGAGGAGAGACAATGAGAGACACAACAAACCAGGGAGCTGAGGTAGCTCAAGTGATTGAGTGCCTCTCTCCCACATTGGAGATCCCGGGATCGGTTCCCCTTGCCTCCTAAAAAAAGAAGACGAGAAGAGAAGACAAGCAGACACAGAGCACACAGAGAATGGACACAGAGAGCAGATAGCGAGCACAAAAACAAGGGGGAGGGGGAATAATTAAATGAAATAAATATTTTTAAATAAAATAAAATAGCCATACAGAAAAAGAACAGACACCATGAAAGAGAGAACAAGTGACCCGTGACAGAAAAATAATGTACTGAGGAGGTCCTTTGGCTGGACACTCAGTCTTAACTCACAAGGATCCATACCCACTCACCTCCCTTTGCAGAAGGTGGTCTGGACGGGTCTCCTTTCCTGAAACTGAAAGAGCCTGACTAACACTGAATTGGTCCTGAATTGGGTGGGGATGAGGTGCAGTAATGGAACAGATCTTCAAAGATATGTAGGGTGTGTGGAAGTGAGCAATGCATGGTGGTAAGGTGAAGGGGCGTGGGAAGCCTCCACAACCCCACATGCCAAGACAGTGACAGAGTGAACACTGAGCTTTCTTTTACAGAGTCTAGGAACTCAGACATTGGACCCATTAGAGGTGAGACTTGTGAAGAACTCGGTAGCCTTGGTGTAACCGTTGGCCAATTTGATGTAATTATGAATTCCAAAAATATAATTGCATCATGCTTGTAAACTGATCTGTTAATCTGGGCATGATTGAGTTATGGCTGAGTCATTGGGCCACGTCAGTAGGGCGTTGAGCCCCACCCCTTGGTGGGTGGGGAATCGACTATAAAAGGCAAGGCAAAGAACAGAGAAGAAGCAGTCTTTGAGAAGCAGGTTTGATGTTGGAAAGAAGACCCCAGGAGAAGAGAAGCGAGCTGTTAGCCTGATCGCCTACAGCTGACCTTGTGGAAGAAACAGGAGCTAAGCCCGGAGAGAAACGCAGCCCCGGGAAGAGAGGAACCCCAGAAGCCTGAACCCTGGCAAGCGCCGGCAGCTGTCTTGCTCTAACATGTGGCAATGGACTGTGGTGAGAGAAGAAACATAACATTTTATGGCCTGGTATCTGTGGACTTCTACCCCAAATAAATACCCTTTGTAAAGACCAACCCATTTTTGGTATTTCACATTAGCACCCCTTTGGCTGA
>JAQZBX010026998.1:0-28633 GCA_029593785.1 Cabassous unicinctus
CACACAATCACCAAGAGAATATTGAATTCCTATCCTGGGGAGTTGTGCTACATTCTTTAATAGGACAGTAAGAATCCTCCAAATGCAAGGGCAATGTCTAGAGAAGAAAGTCAGACAATTTTGCCAGGCACTTTTATTGTGCTTATGAACTGTTTCTTGTGAAATTGAAACTTAGACTAGTATTATATACTGCCTAAGGGTTGCCATCTGAAAGCCTCCTTGTTGCTCAAAAGTGGCCTCTTTCTAAGCCAAACAACATATAAATGCACTACCACTCACCTGACATTGTACATGACTCCCAGGGATGAGCCATCCTTTGAACTGAGGGATTATTACCAAGTACCAACTAGCAATGCATCTGGAAAAAGACCATGACCAAAAGGGCAAATGATAAATACAAATGACCTTTTATGGTCAAGAGATTTCAAAGTGAGTCAGGAGGTCATTCCAGAGTTCACACTTATGCAAGACTCAGCAGGATCTCATTGACTCTCACAGTAAACAGTGCCTCAAATAGTGAGCCCCTGGAGGGATCTAGAGATATCCAAAAATGATAAGCAGGGCATACAGCTCAGAAATTCGACATCCTGTCAGTGGACATTACTTTGGAATTTATGCACCCCAGTGTAACAGAGTTAGACTCACTTATATGTTTTCTGCACATGGCTTTTATGCCCCTCTTATCTGAACATATATTTAGCACTATACTTGATAAATATATATCACAGAGACTTAAATCTTTGGTCTGTCCATTTATTGGTTGATCCCTGAATTTCAGCAGAGTTGCTACAACTCTTTTCCAAAACATTGGACTCAACCAGGACAAACAACCAAGAGGTGTTTATGGGAAATGCCCAAATGAATGAACAGAAGAGTATCTGCAACTGCAAGCAAGATAACTCAGTCCATCTGCACCATGGGATCTAAGCCCACTCTCAATTAGAAGCAGAGTGGGCATCACCATATCTAAATCCTCAAGGTTGGGGAATGAACAGTGAACTAAAATAGACATTATTATTCTACTATAGACTTACTATTATTCTAGCAATGGAAGAACTGTTATCACGTTCTGTGGCATGTTAGAGGGAAGAATATGTGTTATATGGAGGCATTTTCAAGACATTGGATTTGTCCTGCATACTGCAGTGATGGCTGCAGTCCATTGTATATTTTGCAATTATTTACTTGATTGTGTGGGATAAAGTGTAAACTATTATGTAAAATGTAGTCCATGGTTAGTATTAATGCTTCAATATAGGTTAATCAACTGTAGCAAATATACTACACTATTGAAGGAGTTTGTTGGTGTGGGGAATTATGGGAGGAGCAGGGACTAGGGCATATGAGAATCTCTTAAATTTTTATGTAAAATTTATGTAATCTACTGTTTCATTAAAAATAAAAATAATTAATTAAATAATTATGGATAGAAAGACACTGAACACAAAGAAGAAATTGAAAGTTTGCAAAAAAAGTAATGTCTATTATATTTCTTCAATACAAAACTCTCATCTTTGGATAGAATAACTGGACAAAGGGTCAATAAGGAAACAGAATATGAATAGTACGATAAATGAAGTAGACCTCACACATATATATTGAATGTTGCATCCAAAAACAACAGGATATACATTTTTTTTCAAGTGCTCATGGATCTTTCTCCAAGATAGACACTATATTGGGTCACAATGCAAGTCTCAATAAAATTAAAAAGACTGAAATTATGCAACACACTATCTATAAAAATAATGGAATGAAACTGGAATCAACAGCAGATTTCACAAATATATACAGGATAAACAATACACTCTTAAAAATCAGTGAGTCAAAGAATAAATCAAAAGCTGAATCAGGGGGAAACAGATGTGGCTTAAGTGATTGAGCCCCTGTCTACCACATGGGAGGTCCTGGATTCAGTTCCAGGTGCATCCTAAAGAAGATAAGCAAGAGAGTGAGCTGACCAATGCACTGGCACGGCATGCTCATGCCACAAGATGATGCAACAAGAGACACAAGGAGGAAAATCATAATGAGATACACAGCAAAGCAGGGAGTAGAAGTGGCTCAAGCAATTAAGTACTTGTCTCTCACATGGGAGGTCCTGGGTTCTGTTCCCATTGCCTCCTAAAAAAAGGAAGAGAAGCACACACAGTGAGCACAAACAGTGGGGGGAGAATAAATAAATAAAATAAACCTTTTAAAAAAGATGAACCTGTAATTACCTTGAGAAGAATGAAAATGAGACACAACATATCAAAACCTATAGGATGGAGTGATGGCAGTGTTGCGATGAAAGTTTACGTTTTTTACATTAAAAAAAGAAGGAAGAGCTAAAATCAAAGACTTAACTGAACACTAACAGCAACTAGAGAGAGAACAGCAATCTAATCCCAAAATAAGGAGGAAACAAATAGCAAAGATTAGACCAGATATAAATGAAATTGAGAACAAAAAATAGAAAAAAAATAACAAAAACAAAAGTTGGTTCTCTGAAATAATCAATAAAATTGGCAATCTTTTAGCTAGACTGACAGAGAATAAAACAGAGAAGATACAAAAACAATCAGAAATGATGGGGGAGATAATTAATGACCACAAGAAATAAAAGAGATCATAAGAAGATAAACTGAACAACTGTAGAGAAACAAACTAGACATGAAGAACTGAGCAAATTCCTAGAAATAAATGTACAACCAATACTGAACTTAAAAGAAATGAGAGCCCAACAAACCAATCACGAGTAAGAAGAATGAAATAGTCTTCAATAATCACCCTAAGATGAAAATCCCATCTTTGGGTGGCTTCACAGGTGATGTCTACCAACCATTCAAAGAAGAATTAATGCCAAACTTTCTCAAACTCTTCCAAAAAACAAAACAGGAAGGAATGCTACCAAAATTATTCTATAACTCCAACATTGCCATAATAAATCATCAGATAAAGATAACGTGGGAAAAGAAAATTACAAACAAATTTCTCTAATGAATATAGATTCAAAAATCCCCAACAAAACATGTTAGTAGAATCCAAAAGCATATTAAAAAAAAATATGCATCATGATCAAGTGAATTTTATCCCAGGAAAGCAAGGGTGGTTCAATACAAGAAAATCAATCAATGTAAAACATCACATTACTAAATTGAGGAAAACAAATTACAAGAACATCTTGACTGGTGTAGACAAAACATTGGACAAAATCACACATCTGTTCTTGATGAAAACACTCCAAAAGATAGGATTAGAAGAAAGCTTTCTCAACATGATTAATTGCATATATGAAAATCCCACAGCTAACATAATACTCAAATGAGAAAGACTGAAAAATTCCTAATGATAGTAGGAATAAGACAAGGATGATCACTATCAAAATTGTTATTCAATATTGTGCTAGAATTTCCAGCTGGAAAAATTAAGCAAGACAAATGAATAAAAGTCATTCACATAGGAAAGGAAGAAATAAAACTTTCTCTATTTGTTTATGACGTGATCCTATACCTTGAAAATTCTGAAAATTTCACAATAAAACTACTCAAACTAATAAACAATTTCAGCAAAGTGACAGGATACAAGATATATATCCAAAAAAAATTTGGCATTTCTGTACCCTACTAATGAGTAATCTGAGGAGAAAGTCAGGAAAATATCCCATTTAAAATAGAGACTAAATGAATCAAATATTTAAGAATAAAGTTATATAAAGACAAAAAGTGCTTGTATTTAGAAAACTGCAAAACATCACAAGAAAAACCAAAGAAGACTAAACAAAATGGAAGGGCATTCCATGTTCACAGATTAGAAGAAAAAATATTAATAAGATGTCAGTTCTACAGAAACTTATCTCCAGATTCAACTTAATAAAGTTCCAACAGCCTTTTCTACAGAATTGGAAAAGGTAATTATCAACTTTATTTGGAAGGATAATAGATCCTTAATACTCAAAAATATCTTAAAAAGGAAGAATGAATTTGGAGGACTCACACTGTCTGTCTTTAAAGACTACAACTTAGCTACATTGGTAAAACAGCAAGATAGTGGTATAAAGATAGATATGTTGATCCATCAATAGCATTGCAGTTCTGGAATAGATCCTCAAATTTATTGCAATGTGATATTTCCCAAGGCTACAAGCCCACCCAGCTGATCCAGAGCAGCGTATCCAACAAATTGCACAGGTTCAACTGGATATCCATATCCAAAAGAATGGAGGAGTACCCCTACCTCACACTTCACACAAAAATTAATGCAAAATGGATTAAAGGCCTAAATATAAAAGCTACAACCATAAAACTCCTCAAATAAAATGTAGGAAAATATCTTCAAGATCTTTGGGTAGATGTTGGTTTCTTAAACTTTATACTGAAAGCATGAGTAATGAAAAAAAAAAACAGTTAAATGACACCTCTGCAAACTTAAGCACTTTTGTGCATCAAAGGAAATTTTAAAGAAGGTGAAAAAGCTTCCTTCTCATTGAGAAAAAATATTTAGAAACCACTTATCTGAAAAGGATTTGATATCCATTCATCCAAAAAGATGATACAACCCAATGGCAAAAAGACAAGCAACCTAATTTACGAATGGGCAAAAGACTTAAATTGATATTTCTCTAAAGAGGAAATACATATGGCCAAAAGACAAATGAAAAAAATGTTCAGCATCATTAGCTGCTATGAAGAAGTAGATGAAAACTACACTAAGATATAATTTCTTAACTTATAGAATTAGAATTAATATAAAAAAACTGAAACTACAAGTTTTGGAAAGGTTGTGGAGAAATAAGAACACTCCTTCACTGTTGGTGGGAATGTAGAATGGCTCAGCATCATTAGCTGCTAGGGAAATGGTGAAGTTTCTGTTCCTCAAGAAACTAAATATATAACTGCCATATAAACGAGCCATCTTGTCAATAGTAATATATTCAGAAGAGCTGAAAGCAAGGACACAAAATGACATCTGCACACCAATAGTCATAGCAGCATTATTCTTAAATACTTAAATATGGAAACAACACAAGCATCTCTTACTGATGAGTGGATAAAGAAAAAGTGCTATATACCTACAATGGAATAATATCCAGGTGTAAGAAAAAAATGAAACTGGGATGTATATGACAACATGGACGATCCTTGAGGACATTATTTTGAGTAAAATAAGGCAGATCCAAAAGGACAAATATTGTATGATCTCACTAACATGAACTGAAATGGTGAGTAATTGCACAGAGGTAAACTCTAGAGTATAGGTTACTAGGAAATTAAATGTTGGTTGAGAATGGGAGCAGATGTTTAATGTATGTAGAGTTTTTAATAAGGTTAATTTAAATGTGTGGAAATGGATAGAGTTGAAGGTAGCACATTATGGTGGGTATAACTAACAGTTATAAATGTGATTGTAGTTGAAAGAGGTAGTCTGGGAATATAATATTTCAAATGAAAGGAAGCTAGAGAATAATGTAAGGACTGTATAACTGTAATTTTGTAGGTGGATGATGATTGCAGTTAATAATATAATTAAAGAACATCCTTTTATAAACTTTTAAGAAATTTCAATTTTGGTTGAAGAAATGCATCATTTAAATTAGAAAATTAATAGAAAATATGAAGAAGTAATACAAACTCATCTATCATTTGACGAAAAAGCAATAAAATGAAGAAAGGGCCCAAACCAGTTAATATAACAAATACCTACCAAACTACAAATTAAAAAGAAAAATAGAAAACTTAAAACAACATAGGAAATATGATAAAACATCCATTAACAACAACAATAAGCTATGATAAAAAGGAAAAAAAAAACTGTGATCATCAAAATGTAAAATTCAATTATGGACAAAATAACTGAGCTCTCAAAGCAGAAGATTAAATTAGTGAGGTGAAAGTTTGTCCTCAAAGAATTAGAGTCATACCCCATAAAATGTCTTTGGTTTTTAATATTCTAACTGCAAAGGAGTGAATATTTCTTAATATAATTTATTTTGGTTGGTGTTTATATAATAAAATGAATATTTATGAAACTGAATTCAATAAAGCATTTTTTAACAATAAAATATGGTGATTCATGGGATAATCACAAATAATGAAGTTTATGGATTATAATTAACAGTCATTGTATGAATCTGCCAGAGGGGTGCTGATGCAAAGTACCAGAAATGTGTTGGCTTTTATAAAGGTTATTTATTTGGGGTAAAAACTTACAGTTACAAGGCTCTAAAGAGTCCAACTCAAGGTTGCTTTCTCACCAAAGTCAATTGCCACGTGTTGAAGCAAAGCAGTTGCTGAACACTGCCTGGTCTCTCCTTCCTGTGTTTTCTCTTCTTGAGGCTCTGTGGGCCCATCTTCTTCCTGTGCTGAGTGGTAGACTGGCATAGGGCTTATCTCTCAGGGCATTTTATAACAGTCTCAGCTCTCTACCCAAGGTTAGCTGTAAGCTCTTAGGCAATTGGCTTATCTCTCCCCAGGGACCAGGATCCAAAATGACAGAGCTCACTTTCTTCCTGTGTGTCTTCTTGAATGAGAATGCTGGCTTGGCTTCCTCATGCAGAGATATTTTCTCTGTGAGAGAGACCCACATAAGGCATGTGTGAAGGGAGAGGGCAAACCTTGTGATGTTTTATGTTCCATATTCTCAGATCAAGCTGTTTGACTGCTTTTGTTTTCTTATATTCTACTGATTTACTCATTTGAATTAACTATCGTTTTCCATTCTGACTTTTAAAACATGCTTCATACCCCAAAGAATTATTGCAGTGTTACTATATTTCTGCCTATTGATGCAGTCACCTCAATTAAGATATAACCTTCAATACTTGTCTCACAGTGACATAAAATTCATTATTTCAAACCCTGAACTGCCCATGTGTGTCTGCAATCACAATGAATAGGATAATCATCTACAATTGCTCATTCCAAAAATCAATGAAACATCCTGGACTTATATTTTTGTCTCCTTTGATGTACAAATTATTATCTCCTGTCTCATCTGTCCACATAAATGTCTCTCATGAGTTATTTACTCTCATCTACTATAAACTACATGTTGCTCTGGTCTAAAGCATCCATTCTTCCCTTCTCTCTTAACTGAGCAGTACCTGGGTAGACTCAGTGCCACCTACATCGACATTAGAAGAGTGGTGGAGATTGGCGGCAGACATCATTTTTGCTTCCTTTATCCTACAACTTAGCATCTTACTTGGTATGTGGCCTGGCAGATGTCCAGGACCAGTTACTAGTGGGCAACCATGTAACCGCTGTTTTCCCAGTTAGCCCATTTCCATTAGGAAGAACCTGTTTCCCTGTAGATCATAACTGCTGACTACAATGGTTTAATTATAAATGTTATTTTATTTTGCTTTATTTCCTTTACTTGCTATGCATAAAAAGCATATGCATTGACCCAGCAGGATTTTGTTAGTTCTTAATGGCTTGCCTGTTTAAAACACCTATTTATTATCTCATGTGGATTGAACTATTTACAACTCTCTTATAACCTGTAACCATATATACTACTCCTGCTGGTTTTTTCAAAATTTAATGGTTTGTTTAGATTAATCTCCATACTTGTTATTTTAGATTAATTAAACATTTTACAACTCTGTTGTAACCTCTAACATTAGGCTTACCCCAGCTGGCTTTTGTCAATCCTCAAAAGCAGCCTCTGGGTCATGAGATTACACACTCCCAATAGTACAAATCAGTCAATATCTTACCACATCCCAAACTCACTATCTCCACCTCTGTTTGTTTGAATTTCATAAAAGTTCAGAGTTTCTCCAATTTGGGAAGACAGATCTGAGGGTTTGCTTTGCCACCTGCCTCCTTAAGTAACAAATCTCTTTCTCTCTTTAAAACCCTAGTGCATGTTCAGCAGCAAACTTGGCTAGGCAATGAGGAGACCAAGTGCTAGGCATGCAAGAGTATAAAAATTGGAGCCTCCAGGCTATTAATTAATGCTTAATAGTCACTAGATCAGAACAATCCCCAAAATCTAGACATTTTTTTTTCTATGAGCAAGTACAAAATAGGTTTCTATATTGGTTTAGCCCCATTTAGATGTCTTTGATCAGAACAGAAACAAAGTTTCTGAATAACTGCAAATGAATTTTCATTTTAAGATAATTAACTGCCTTGTGGAGGAAATTAAAAGCAAGTACTGAGACAATAAAAAGTTGGGAGGAAAACTCAGCCATATTTTAATAAAAAAGATATAACCTTAATTTGAAGGCTGATATAGTATACAAGGCAAATTATGTGGCATCTAGGACAGTTGTGTTACATACAAGATTTACAAAGTTCAAAATATTAGGAATGGTTTTGCCACCTTCAGCAATGACCAGAAAGAAAAAGATGAAGTCAATCTAGCGTTAACAGAAAAAATGATATAAAATTTTTCTTGATGAAATATTTCTGTTTTTGGAGCATAAAATGAAAATCAACTGATCTCCACAATGATTAAAGTCATAGGGTTGACAATGACATCCATTATGCACTTAAAAGCAAAAACAAGTAGCATGAGGTAAGATGTGGAATGCTGCCCTTACGAGGAGATGAATCCATGGCTGGAAACTAATCAAGCACCTTGCCTTGAGAGTTCAAACAAGAGAACAGTGCTGCTTTACTTTTCACAAAGGAATGATTTAAATTTCTTCTCACTCAAAGGAATTGTTTTGAATTTTCTCCCCAGAGCCATCTTTCATAATGATGGGTACAATCAAGTGACATTTGTATAAAAACTCTATTTTCCCAGGTTTTTTTTTGTTTGTTTTTATTTTTCTTTTTGGCTAAAATCAATTGTTATTGCAAGAGTATAGAATTTTTGAAGGTTGAATATTACCAAATAAAATCTAAACCTGGCCAAAACCACTCTGTGAATTTTAAAACTTTAATTTCCCTAGACCACTGAATTGGCTTTAGTAGCAATTAGGCTACACATTCAGAGCATCACTGAAAAATCTCAAATCCCTCCTATAAATCAGGCAGTAAAGTAGTGTTGTAAGCAAACAAGAACATGCACAAATGGTGGTACCAAGAACAAAAAGCACATGCTCATAGAGAAATCCATCAGAAGGCAAAACAAAAGATAGATAGCAAGTCATATCACAGAACTCCACTGAGAGGATAACCTTCTTGTTATGCCTCAAAGTTCTTTGAATAACTGTTTTGTAATGTAGAAAATTTAAACTATAATTTAAAAATTCTAGTTAACTTCTCTTTTGTTCATGGCTTTTAGGTTATTATTCAGAATTCATTAGTCAAATTAATATATATATATTATCCCTGACATTCTAACTTTTATATATTCAGATATATATTTTTAAATATATATATTATTATTTTTTAAAGATACTCAGATTACATAAATGTGACAAAAAATATAGGGATTCTCATATGCCCCATGCCCCACACTTTCCATGCCCTTCCACAAAAAAGCATCATTACTGTGGTAAATTCATTGCAATTGATGAATGCATCCTGGGACATTGGCACTGAGCATGGGCCATAGTTCACATTGTAGTTTACACTCTCCTCCACACAATTCTGCAGGTTATGGGAAGATATATAATGGTCCCTATCATTGCAATGTCATTCAGGACAATTCCAAACTCATAGAAAGTCCCCGAATTACATCTCTTTTTCCCTCTCCCTGCCCCCAGAGGCTCCAGTGGCCACTGCTTCCACATCAATGTTGTGATTTTTCCCATTGCCAGAATCAAAATACGTCTATAGTAGAATAACAATAAGTATCTCTAGTCCATAGTACATTCCCCAATTCTAAGTATTCTGGGAATGTGATGCCCACTTGACCTCTAATTGAGAGGGGGCTTAGATCCCATGAGGCTGACATAAGGGACTATTATGTTTTCAGTTACAAAGTCTCTGTTCCTTGGGATGGACACTGTTCATCAGTTCATCATCATCTTAGATAGTTGTCCTGCATCTGTCCAATTAACTTGAAAATAGGTGTTGCTACTCCACGGAGGCTCAGGGATGAGCTGGCACATGGATAGCCCAAAGATTCAAGTCTCTTGAACATATACCTACCAACTCCAGCACTAAGTATAGGTTCAATTACAAGGGACAGATGAGCCATGTGTAAGGTAGCCATAACTAAGTAAAATTCTGTCACTCTCAGTAGCACAAATTCCAAAATGAGGCCCATTGGCAAGGCACAAAACTACAGAGCTATCTGCCCTGACCATAGGGCCTGTATGCCTTCAGAACCTTCAGGAACCCCAATATTTAAGGGTAGTATTCAATTTGGTGGTCTGTGAAATCCTGCTGAGACGTGTATAAGAATTACTTCTGGGATGACCTCCTAACTCATTTTGAAGTCTTTTAACCATATAAACTTATTTAACTTTAACTTTCCCCCTTTTATTCAAAGTCTATTTCCAGTTGCATTGCTAGTTGGTTCTTGGTAGTAATCCTTCGGTGCCAGGGAGTCTCATCCCTGGGAGTCATGATCCACGCTGGGGGGTAGGTAATGTGTCCCGGCCTGCGGGACAATCAATGGGAACCTGGAGAGGGGGAGCGGGAATGTGATGGAACAAGAGATGCGAGAGATGACAGCAAGACAGGATTCTGATCAAGCTGCAAAAGTTTATTGAAGAGGCAGGGTATATATACTGAGGGGAAAAGGGTGAGGATTGGTGGACCTAAGGATGGGTGGTGGTTTGGGATTGGTGGTTGCTGTTGCTAGGGTAGATGGCAGTTGCTTTAGGCGCGAAAAGGGGGGCGCTTTTGGCGCGAACTCTCTTAACTTCCTTGAAGAAGGCTAACAATAGCTTGAGCTGTTCTTGCATCAGCCCTGGCGGCCATGTTACATGTCACTGGTGCTGCTGACAAGGTGCGTAATAAATGTGCTACCGTGAAGGTCCCCAACAGTAATGCATTTACAGGTGGAGTTCGGCTTAGAGAGAGACCACATTTGAGCAACAAGGAGGCTCTCATGAGGAAACTCTTAGGCACCCCACAACACTAGGCCAAGTTGAAATTTCAAGAGCAAAGGCTCACAAGCACAGTCATCCATATCAAGGGCCTATCAATGAACCATCCTTCCCCACCAGTCATTGCCACTGCACTTGGGGTACTGTTGCTGCTCCATTAAAGAATGTGACAAGCTCTCCAGGATGGGAATTCAATATTCTCTCAGTTATTGTGTGAATCTCCACTCACTGTGACAATGCCCCATTAACATTTGAACACATTTATATACCTTGTATGTATGTCCAAGTGAACTTCCTCCCATGTGAGATGAGACCATAACGACTTTGGAAGATAACATATGGTAACATCTGCAGGATTTGTAATAGGGAAAGTTTCATTAACTTCATATGCAAAGCACAAGCAGTGAAACAAAAATAGATAAACGAGAGCTCCTCAAAATTAAAAACTTTTGCACCTTAAAGGAGGTTACAAAGAAATTAAAAAGACAGCTTACCCAATGGAAGAAAATATTTGGCAACCATATATCTGATAAGAGCCTAATATATCCAGCTTATATAAAGAAATCCTTCAAAACTAAAAAGACAAACAAACCATTTAAAAAATGATCAAGCAACTTGAAAAGACACTTCTAGGAAGAAATACAAATGGCTAAAAGGCACATGAAAAAATGCTCAACATCACTAGCCATTAGGGAAATTCAAATCAAAACTAAAATGAGATACTCTTACACCCATTAGACTGGCAGCTATTAAAAAAATAGAAGACTAGAAATGTTGGAGAGAATCTGGTGGAATGGGAATGCTCATCCTCTGCTGGTGGGAATGTAGAATGGTTCAGTCATTGTGGAGAAGAGTTTGGCAGTTCTTCAAAAAACTAAGTATAGAATGTCAATATGATCCAGCAATTCCACTGCTGGGTTTATACACACAGTAAGTGGAGATTCACAGAATAACTGAAAGAATATTGAATTCCCATCCTAGGTATATACTTTGTTCATGAAAGCAAGGTCATGAACAGATATATGCACACCAATGTTCATTGCAGCATTATTCACTATTGCCAAAAGTTGGAATCAACCCAAATGTGTTGGATGGTCCATGGAACTGGAGGAGGTTTGGAGGAGGGAGCAGGTGAACACTGGGTATTGACAGTATGTGGTTGAAACCACGAAGTTGAGAAAGCTCTGTTGGCAATATGACATGAAGGATTACTGGTTTGGGGTGTTGGACAGGAGAGCATTTGGGACAGGGTGCACCTGAGGCAGTCTTCTAGAGAATGTGAAAGGGAGCATTTTGTCATAGTGTATTGGATCAGTGGTTGGAGACCCACATAATGAGTGGGAAGGAGTTAGAATCTCATGCTGGGGAGGCCTGATATGTTCTTAAACAGAGGGGAAGACGTATCTTGAGAGCATTGGTGGTTCCTAATAAGGGAAGACAGACTAATTTGTCAAGACTTCAGCATTGTTTCAAGTATCTATGAATCTTGTCCTTCAAGGAGTGAAGCCTGGCGGTCATCCTGGGTCCGGAAGGGAGGGGGAGGGAGGAATAGAAAAGATAGAAGAGGGGATGTTTGGGGGAAAATGGAAGTATTCTGCCTAATCTTGTAATGATGGATAACAGGCCCTGTTAAATTTCAGCAAAATTTTATAAAAATATAAGATCTAAAATGTAAACCACAATGTAATTTATTGACAATGGTTAGTAGCTATGTTTCAATATTTGTATATCAGATGTAACAAATATACTATCAACATGTAAAAAGGTTATTAATATGGAAAGGGGGAAAAGGGGGGAGGATTTGGGGTATATGGGAGCCCCCTATATTCTATATGTGACTTTATTTTGGCCTAAAACTTCTTTTAATACAAAATGAAAAAAAGTAAGGCACTAGTTTTAGATTTTCTAATTTATTATGTATTTTATTTATGTTTAAACCTATCATTAGTATTAACATTTTCTTATTCGCTGTATTTGGCGATATACTTGGCTTCATTTTTGAAGAAGTTTTAGATCACAGAAAGTTAGATCACAGATCCTCCCCTGTGGCAGGGAAGGATCACTGGTGTGTGGTGTCAGTGATGGTGGATACATGAGAGGAAATTCACCTGGGCATACATATAAAGTATGTAAATGTGTTCAAATGTTCATGGTGCATTGCTGCGGTGGGTAACATATCACACAACCAAAAGAATATTGATTTCCCATCCTGGGGAGCTCTGACACATTCTGTAATAGAACAGCAACAATCCCCCAAGTACAGGGGTAATGACTAGTGAAGAAGGATGGTCCAGTGATGGGCCCTTGATATTGTTTACTATGCTAATGAGACTTTGCTCTTGAAATTACAACTTAGCCTAGTGTTGTAGGGTGCCTTATAGTTACCTATTGTGAGACTCCTTGTTCTTCAAAATTGGCCTCTCTCTAAACCAAACTCAGCATTTAAATGCTTTGCCTACCTTTCATCTTGGGACATGACTCGTGGGGATAAGTCTCCCTGGCACAGAGGAATTACTACCAAGTACTGACTGGTGATGTAACTGGAAAAGGACCATGAATAAAAGGGGGAAAGGTAAAGCAAATGAGTTTATATGGCTATGAGAATTCAAAGTGAGTTGGAAGATCATCAGAGTAATAATGCTTTTCATGTCTCAGGAAGATCTCATGAACTGCCAAGCAGATACTTTCCCAAATAGTAGGGCTCCTGAGGGCTCTGGAGACACCAAGGTCCTATGGTCATGCCAGATAGCTCCAGAGTTTGGGGCCTTACAAGTGGGCCCAACTTTGGAGTTTGTGCTGCCAAGTGTGAGGTAGTTGGGCTCAGATGTGACTTCTCTACACATGCCTGTTCTGTCCCTTTTGTTTGAACATATAGTTGGTGCTGGAGTTGGTAGATTTATATACAAAAGACTTGAATTTCTGGGCTGCCCATATGTCAGCCTGGCCCAGAGACTCAGCAGAGTTACAACATCTATGCTCCAGTTCATTGGACTCACCCAGGACAACTAATGAGGAGGTGAGGATGGACAACCACCACACAAGGGAACCAAGGGTGTTTACAACTTCAAACAAGAGAGTCCCATCCATTAGCCATAAGGGATCGAAGCTCCCTCTCAATTAGAGGTAGAATGGGCATCACCATTCCAGAATCCTCAAGATTGGGGAATAAAATATGGACTAGAGTGTACTTAGAGGTATCTGCTATAGACTTATTGTGATTTTAGCAATGGAAGTAATTATATCATGGATGTGGAGACAGTGGCCAATGAAGTTGCTGACGTCAGGGAGGGGGAAGAAGAATTGTAAGAAGGCGCATTTTCAGGACTTGGAATTGTACTGAATGACAGATAAAGGTCATTGTATATCCTGCCGTAACCTACAGAATTGAGTGGGAAAGAGTGTAAACTACAATGTACATTATAATCCATGCTTAGTGGCAGTGCTCCAAAATGTGTTCATCAATTGCAATGAATGTACCACACTAATGAAAGAACTTGGTAATGTGAGGAAAAGTAGGAGATGTGGGGAGTGGATCATATGTGAAACCCTTATAGTTTTTATGTACCTTTTTATGTAATCTAAGAATATTTTAAAAATAAAGAAAGAATATATTTTTAAAAATTAAAGGGCTAATAAAATGGACAATTGAGTTTAGCTCTCATAAAAGGATGGATAAAATTATCAAATTAACTAAATTTTAAAAAGTTAAACTTCATATTAAATTTATTTGTTTACCATTTCTATTGACTGATGAATATAAAAAAAGCATTTATTAAAGCAGACTTCTAGGGAGTGTGTGAGTGTTTATTCTGTCGTAATGTGTTATAACAGTGGTGAAGACCCACATAATGAGCAGGAAGGAGTTGAACTCCCATCTTTGGGAGAACTGATTTCTTCAGAAATAGACAGGCAGGAGTCTCTCAAGAGCAAGGGTGGTTCTTCATAAGGGAGGACAAACCAGTGTGTCAAGTCCTCTTGTTGCATGTAACTATGAATCTTGTCATCCAATGAGTCAAGCCAGGGGTCATCATGGGCTCAGGGGGGATGGTGAGGGAGGAATAGAATAGATCAAACAGGGAGTATTTAGTGGTCAGTGAAAATGTTCTTCATTAATGTACAGTGATGGACACAGGACATGATAAATATCATAAAAATTTATAAAAGTTTACAGTCTAAACTGCAACCATAGTGTAAACCATTGACAATGTTTAGTAACTATGTTTCACTATTTGTATATCAGTTATAACAATGCTACCATTCACATATAAAAAGGTATTAATATGGGGTGGGGAGTAAAGGGAGAGGATGTTGGGTATATGAGTGTCTCTTGTAACCAAAGGACATTTGGTTAATGTCCTTCTGGGCATTTGTCTTTATTGTATTGCAAACTTCTCCTAATGTCCAACTCACTAGAACTTGGGCTTGGAAATGTTTCTGTAAAGGGTCATATAGTAAATATTTTCTTTTTCATGGGGGATTATAATTTTAGTATAAAAATGCCTAGTATACTTACACTAAACATTTATATATGTATTTTAAAAATAAAAGAGTGTCAATGATATTGTTTACATTAATTTGGCAAACAAAAATCTGAGAAATAATATAATTGCCACAAATAAAAGCCATAGAACTAGAATTTTAAACATACATTTGAAATTTGCTACATTAAAAAACAATTGTTTAGAGAAGCAGATGCGGCTCAAGTGGTTGAGTTCCTGCTTCCCATTTACAAAATCCTGGGTTCAATCCCTAGTACCTCCTAAAAACAAACAAACAAATGAATAAAACACCTCTCAGTGGAGAGTGACTGTAGCTCAGTGGTTGAGCACCTGCCTCCATTTAAGGGGTCCTTCATTCAATTCTCAGGAACCTCCTAAAACAACAAAAAAACAATTATCCAAAGACCTTTGAGACATAACAAGAATGTTATCTTCTCGGTGAAGTTGTGTGATCGGACTTGGTGCCAATCCTTTGTTTTACCTTTGATGGATCTCTCTATGTCCATGTGCTCTTTAGATATTGGTACCACCCTTTCTGCACTTATTTGTCTGCTCATAACCCTGCTTACCTGCCTGAATTTTAGGAGGGATTGGAGATTTTTCAGTGATGCACTGAATGTTTGTCCTAATTCTTACTAAAGCAGATTCAGTGGTCTAGGGAATTATTTAAAGTTTTAAAATCCACAGACTGCTATTGGCCAAGTTTGGGTTATATTTGGCAATATTCGTCCTTCAAAAATTCTAGACATTTACATTCGCAAATGACTTCATGCTTCCCCCTCCCCCCAAAAAAAACCTGTGAAAGTAGAGTTTTCAATACAAGTGTCACTTGAATTTTCCCATCATTATGAAAGATGATTTTGGGGAGAAAATATACAATTGCCTTGAGTGAGAAGAACTTTAAATTGTTTCTTTGTGAAAAGTAAAGGAGCCCTATTCTCTTGCTTGATCTCTCAAGGAAGGTGCTTGATTAGTTTTCACCAATGGATTCATCTCCTTGTTAAGCTGGCATTCCACATTATCTTCATGCTACTTGTTTTCTGTTTTTACTGTTAAGAGCACAAGAGTTGTCACTGTCAACCACTTGGCTTTACTTATTATAGAGACCATTTGATTTTTATTTTATGTTCTAAGAAGAGAAAAAAGTTATCAAGGAATATATACATATCATCTTTTCTGTTAACTGGTCATTGATGAATGTGGGAAAACCATTTCTAATAATTTTAACTTTTAAAGCTTTTATCTAACACCATTGTCTCAGTTACCCCATAGCTTGTCTTGTATGGTGCAGCAGAAATCTAATAAAGGAAATATCTTCTTAACTGAAATATAGCAGATTTTTCCTCCCAACTTCTTATCATCTCAATATTTGGCTTTAATTTCCTTCACCAAGGCAGTGAATTAACTTAAAATGAAAATTCATCATTGTCAGTTACTCAGTGTGTGCACTAATGAAAGACTTAAATTCTGCCAAGAGTAAAGACACCTGTTTGGTGGCTAAACCAGTATAGAAATCTAATTTTTACATTCTCATAGTATGTAATGTCTATGAGATTTTGGAAGCCTGGTCTGGTCTAGTGACTCTTACATAATAAGTAATAGCCTGGTGGCTCTTATTTTTATACTCCTGAATGCCTAGCAATTGATCCCTTTGTGGTCTAGCCAAGTTCACTTCACAATATAAAATAAAACCCTTCTAGTGACACAAGTGTTTCAAAGGCTGAAAGAGATTTATTACATAGTGCTATGTGAGGAGGCAAGAGACAAAGCAAAGCCTCAGACTGTCTTCCCAAATTGAAGAAACTCTGAGGTTTGATGAAATTCTTATAAAAGGAGGTAGAGATAGTGAATTTGGGAGGTTTGGAGTTATTGATTGATTTGTTCTGTTGGAAGTGTATAATTTAAGAAAACAGAGAACTGATTTTGAGGATTGAGAAAAGACAGTTGGGGTGCACATCAGCTTACATGTTACAAAAGGGCTGTACATAACTGAATTAACATAAGATAACAAGTAGTGAGATTAATCTAAACAAACCATTAAGGACTGACAAACCAGTAGGAGTAATGTATATGGTTGTAGGTTATAGTAGAGTTGTAAATCATTTCCTAGGTTATAAAAAGTCATTTGTGCTGAACATAAGACGGCATCAACCCATAGTAAATTTCTGAGAAGTCTATGAAGACTAGATGTTAGGGAAAGTGGTATTGTCTTGTAAGCTCTGATAAATTTATTTGAATATTTATTTTAAATAATTCATAAGAAAATTTATATTAGTGATTTAATAACACACATTATCTCACTTGATTTTTGCTTTCTGATAGTAGCCCACTTATTGTTTCCTCTAGTAGTCACAATTCTTCATCAAATTGTGTAAGCCCTGCTGAAAGGATTTATAACTACAATTTTTATTCCATATATCTTCCCTTAATCAATC
This sequence comes from Cabassous unicinctus, assembly GCA_029593785.1. Classification (NCBI taxonomy): domain Eukaryota; kingdom Metazoa; phylum Chordata; class Mammalia; order Cingulata; family Chlamyphoridae; genus Cabassous; species Cabassous unicinctus. The sequence goes on from JAQZBX010026998.1 coordinate 17,874, forward strand.
AGCCTCTCTCCCTGACTGTCATTTTCCTTGTCTCTCTCTCTCTCTCTATTTTCCCTGATAGAGAGGAAAAATGGCTTTCTAAAACAACAAATAAGGGAACTCACTAAAAACTGTACATTGTGGGGTTACAGCTCAGTGTTAACTGGCTCTCATGAATTTAAACCAGGACCCAACTACCACAAATGGTGTTGCTCCATTTGAGTTGTTGGCACAGCTGGTTAATACAGCCCCTATAAAAATAAAGGTATCAGCTATATCACCTGGGCATGTCCCAGAAGTGGATGGAAACACACTATGGCTGCTAAAGGCTACTGTGACTTTACCAGCCAGTGCTGGCCTGGTCTCCTTAGTCCTATAGTGGATATTACTTTCAGACTGACTCTTTTTAATAGTGCCAGAGAGTACTATATAACAAGCTGGTAGAACACTGCAGTCAACCTTCCTGTTCTCATGAGGACTGACAATAATACAGTATGTAAATTGCTTGAAAAGCATACCAGTAGGGAAAATCATTGCCAGAATTATGTGGATAGAACCTAAAGAAACACAATTAGCCTTATGGCCTTCTCCTTTGAATGGTCAACATGTGTGGCACTGCAAGTCTGGATAACACCCACTCTCAGCAAATGTCCTAGAGCTTATGGGAGAAAGTTCCACTGTTATTTTACTCACTGGAGAAGACTTTCCTAATGTACCTATTAAACATTTGTGCTTGCACCGTTAGGCTTCTCTTTCTGATTCACATGACTTTGTTTAAAGTCTTCCTTCACTGGGCCACCACAATGGCAGTAATCCAAAATCAACTGATGTGCAGATACATGCCAGAATCCAACAGCTCCAGTCTCCCCTTGAATAGCCTTCCCTTATCTTTGATAAATTGGGGTAGTTGGCTAAAGACATCAAATAAGAGCCTCCCTTCAACATATATTTGTTTGATTGAGGTGCCTTAATATTATGAAGCAAAAGATTTGGCCCCAGCTCCCACAATGTCCAAGCACAACACCTCTAGATGTCCACAATCATGAGACAAATACACTGTTATCATGGACAAATAAAACTGTTTGAAATTGAATGCCTTAGTTGGTCATTTTAAACCAAGGGCTAAGTGAAATTATTAGCCCTAGACAAAGAACCTAGTGCAGAAGGCTGGGGCAATGAGAGGTCATATTGGAAGCCTGGTGAACTTAAATACCTAATGAACATATATATATTCTGATTGAGGTGCCCTGATATTGTAAGCTCTGTTTCAAGGGAACCCAGTGTGTTCTCTGACAGTATACATGTATATGTGTACTCTATCAGTGTCCTGCCTCAGCACCAGAAGGTATTCAGGTAAGAGTCCACTTACAGGCAGAGCTGTGCTGTAAATAAATTAGTTCCTCAGCTCAGTTAAAAAGGTTCACGTGAAAACTTAAGAAGGTTCCTGGCTTTCTAAAACAGACCCAATACATTATAAGACATATTTTCCTAGTCTGGCAATGTTTGAAATTCATGGCTACATTTAATCTTCCTGGCAGGCCTGGTCAATGTGTCTGGAGGGATTTTGGTCATAGGCTTGATCTGCTATCACCTCAGAATAAAAACCTGTTTGCTTAAACAGCACCTCAAGGTACGACCACTTGGGATCAATGTTGGGGGGAAACCTATATATCTCCCTGGTATCCTAGGAAATCAAGAGGTGGGTATGAAGAGGCTTGTACCTGATAAAAACAAAACAAAACAAAAAACACTTACATGTGATTTTTCAGTTCAGACCAGAGGCACTTACAAAGGTTTTACTGGCAGCCACAGAGAAAGAAGCTGCCCTCCCACCCAGACTTGGTACACAGCCAATGCATTGCTGCCCCTGAAGGAAATTGCATTCAAGGGCTCAGGCCCCCTTGCCTAGTCTGCTCTTGTGTATTTATGAATTCCTAGGGGAGCTGCCTCCATTTGGAGGCCTCCCTCCCAGGTCCTCAAAGCCAAGGCCTTCCTCAGGTACCTCTGACTCCCTTTCCCTCCTCCCATCCCCAGAATCTGGGTCCATAAAATTGCAGGAGCCTTTTGTATGGGGCACCCTCAAAAGTAAGAGATACCCATGTAGGTGCTGATCCATCTGACTCTGTCCTGCTGGCACATTCTATGGGGAAATCAACAATTGGGAGCAGCCATCTTTCTTTCCTTTATGCTCTTGTTTATACTATCACTGTAAGGGATTGAAGACTTCACTGTTTACTTACATTTTGACTTTGACTATTTTAATCTGCTACCTTCAACAACTGGCATTTCACATCAGCTCTGGTTTGGCTCAGTTCAGCTCTCTCTCAGATCCTGACACCCTCAAAAATGCAAATTTCTCTCAGTTAAAAAAAATCATACGAAACACCTATCAATAACTTACCTCAACTGTGGAAACTTACTGTCTAGAATCAAATTTTGTGTTTGTTGGCCACAGATACTAGGGTCCAGGGATAATGCATCATTTAAAACCAGAAATATGGTTAACTATGAAGAAGAGTGTAATATTATTACTACTAAAATTTCCACTTAATACTTTTAAAATTGACTTGCTCAGCCTATTCACATTTTGAAGAGTTATAGATTCATTTAATCCTGTGTAATAGAAAAGTTTTGATGGCCCTATGCTTTTGCAGCAAGTTTGTGCCTTGTTAACTGCTCTGTATTTGTAAATCATCACCTGGGAACTATTGGCCCTACTGAAAACTTAGCACACAATCATGTGACAAGTGAATAAAAGGCTGGAACTGACCTCATGAGCTGGGTTTTACCAATCTACTAGTGAAATTTCTGCTTCTTGCTCGGACATATATAAATTCTAAATTTCTTAATCTCTGGAATGGTGGGAGGAGGCAGGTGTTTCTAACCAGGGACAAACAGACCAACTAGACCTAAAGCCAGAATTGTAGTATGTTAATATAGTAAAGAATTGAAAAATTAGAATTTGGGGAGGAATATAAATGCTCTGAGATGAAGCGGTAGTACCTGCATTCCTGTGAGAATCAAATAATTGAAATCTAAATGATTTACAACCAGCTGTTTATCTCCTTAAGATTTAGAAATCATTTTTTTTAATGAAATGCACATGTCTTCTTGTCATAGCTCACCTTAAAATCTTCTATAGACATATAGTCTAAGATAAATACATTTCTCTCAGCTTGATGAAGTGACCATCAAAATAATAGTAAGGAAGAATTATGAATATCAGCAATGAAGACAACAGGAAGTTAGATACGAATTGATTTTAACAAATTTTGAAATCAACATAAAACAGTAGTTTTCAGGGGACTTCTGGGAAGATGGCATTGAAGTAGCTAGATATGGCTCAACTCTCTCACAGAAAAACAGAGGAAGGAGAAAAAAAAGCCATCTGCTGGAGCCATTTGGGGATCTGTAGACCAGAAGAGGGCTGAGCAGCATCCAGTAGGGAGAGAGACAGAGAGATAAAGCAGCAAAGGAAAGCTGTGAGTTACTTGCCCCTGTGGCTGGGAAATGCACATATCCTCTACCCTCAAGGCAAATAGTTAAAATCTTTGGTTCACTTCAGGTAACTGAGAGGGAAAATGGTCATTCTCCCTGGGAGGAATAAGGATCTGGAGGAGGTCAGAAAGTGGTTTCTCTTCAGTGTGTTTGGCCAGCTGAGCCCACTTTGAAACATGGATGCAACTAATCCAGCAAGTGGAGGTGGTGAGTGAACCATCTGTGTGGGAGCTGATGGGCAAATAAGTGTGGGACAGGCACCAAGCAAACTTGAGAGAGAGGTTTAAGGGGGAGGGGAGATAAGGTGGGCAGAACAGAGGGCGAAGAAGACCCCAGCCAGCACTGAAATGGCCCCAGGGAGAAGGGTGGGGAATAAGATAGGTAGGTTGTCACAGTCACCTGAAATGGGAGAGAGAGGAACTACTTCAGTGAGCGGGAAGTATACGAGGAGCCTAACAGCTCTGGACAGAAGGAAACCAAGAGAGATAGCCAACAAACTGTTAGAAGCCCAACTCACCTGAGGGGAAAGAGGGAGGGGGAAACAGATACACTTTCAGAAGCCTGCCAAAACTGTGGAGTGGATGTGGCTCAGTGGATTGACAGCTACCTCACCTCAACTTGGTTCCTGGTTCAATCCACAGTACTGCTTAACGGAAGGGTTCTGGAGAGTGATTCAGTAGGTTGTTAAGCATCCAGCTGGCACCTTGTGACAAGGAACTTATTGGTCAATATTTTTAAGTTTTTTTTAAATCTATTTTATATTTCTTATAATTTTTTTATTTTAATTTTTAAAATATTTTTAGTTTTTAATTTTTCATTCTTTATTTTATTATTTAGAACCAAGTACCTTATCTGTGAAGGGTAGGCTACAGGGTGATTCATTAATGAGCTCTGGCACCCTAAGATGGTTCCTAGTGGACTAAGACAGAAACCTGTTATACCTGGGTTGTTTTTTTATTTTTTGTATTTTCTATTTCTTTGTTTCCTTTTTTCTTTTCCTTCTTTGTTTTTCTCCTTACTTTTTAAATTATTTTTTTTCTTTCATTTCCCTTCGTTCATTGCTTTTCTCTCATTCCACATTCTCTGGTGTGGTCTTCATTTTTTCTTCTTCTTAATTTATCTATCTTTTATATTGTTCTATCTTTTTATCTAGTTTCATTTTTTTCTCATTTCATTTAATTATTCCACCATTTTCTAAATTCTTAAACGTTTGTACATTTTATGATTTTTCACTCATTTCTTTTTTTAACTAACTCCTTTATAGTTCTTTTTCTATCTTCTTTTTTATTATTACCATCTTTCTTTTTCTCTTCTATCTTTCTTTTTCTATGGTATTAAAATTTTTTCAAGGAAACACACACTGCTACAAGATATAGAATAAGTGGAGCCAAGTATCGAAGAGGAAACTTAACCCAGAACAAAACAAAATAAAATTCTAGAGTATAAAGAAATGTTAACCATCTGGATAAGCCCCCCATCAAGTTAAATGAATGCCTAGACACCAGGAAAAAATTAAAAGCCATATTAAGGTACAGAAAGAAATGACTCATTCTAAGAGAAAAAAAATAAAAAAGAGGAGGAGATGCAGACTGTGGAACAACTAATCAAAGATATCCAAATAAATATCATGAATCAACTTAATGAAGTGAAGGAAGAGGTAAAGCATGTTAAGACACTCAGAGAACATACTGAGCAAAAAGGTAGTGGTATGACATAGTTAAGGTGCTAAAAAATAAAAAAAATACTGCAAAAATTTCAGCAAAGCAGGAATTAACAAATGAGGGAGAGTTCAAAATATTCATGGATAAATGGAAATTAAGAGAGTTTGTCAAGAAAACACCTGCCCTTCAAGAAATACTAAAAGCAGTTTCACAGGTTGAAAGGGAAAAAAATGAGAAGACAGGGTTGGAGGAGCACGTAGAAAGGAAAATTACTGTTAAGAAAAAAAGTTTTAAAATAAAGAGAAATAAAAACAAAATATGACATATAAAACCTAATGAAAAGTGGCTGTTGCAAGTAGTGACTTAGCAGTAATAACATTGAAGATTAATGGGTTAAGCTTTCCATCCAAAATCACAGACTGGCAGAAAGGATAAAAAATATGACCCATCTATATGCTGTCTACAAGAAACTCACTTTAAACACAGGGATGCAAATAGTTAAAATAGTTTGAAAAACTATTTTACATGTAAACAATAACCAAAAAACAGCAGGAGCAGCTATAATAATATTGGACAAAATAAACTTTAAAAGCAAAACTATTGTAAGAGACAAAGAAGGACACTATGTATTAATAAAAGGGAAAATCAATAAGAAAGAAAAATCATAATCACAAACAGGGGTCCCAAATACATAAGGCAAACATTGAAAAAATTAAGTGGAGAAATAGATGCATCTACAGTTATAATGGGGGACTTTAGTACACCATTATCAACATTAGATACAATATATTGACAGAGGGTCAATAAAGAAACAGGACCCTCGAACAGTACATTAGAGGACCTAGACCTAATAGACATATACAGAACATTACAACCATATACAGTGGGTTCACTCTCTCCAATAGACCACATGCTAGGCACAGAACATGTATCAATGATTTCAGAAAGATTGAAATTATACAATTTAATTATTCAGACCACAACAAAATGAAGCTGGAAAGTAAAAAGGGGCAGAGAAACAGAATAGGCACAAATATATGGATGTTAAACAACACACTCTTAGATAATCAGTGGGTCAAGGAGGGAATTGGAATAGAAGTCAGTATCTACCTTGAAACGAATAAAAATTAGAGCACAGCATATCAAACCTATGGGATGCAGCAAAAGCAGTGCTGAGAGAGAAATTTATAGCCAAAGGTGCTTATATTAAAAAAGAAGAAAGAGCTAAAATTGGTGACTTAATTGCACACATGGAGAAATTAGAAAAAGAGAAACAAACTAATCCCAAAACAAGCAAAGCAAGCAGATAGGGTATATATAAAAACCCACAGCTAATATCATATTCAATAGTGAAATGCTAAAGGCTTTATCTCTAATATCTGGAGATCACAAGGATGCCCACTGTTACCACTCTTATTTAACATTTTATTAGAAGTACTTGACTGAGCACTGAGGCAAGAAAAAGAAATAAAAGGCATCCAAATTTGAGAGGAAGAAGTTAAAAATCTCATTATTTGCAGAAAACATGATCCTGTACATAGAAATCCCTGAAAAATCTATAATAAAGCTTCTAGAGCTGATAAAAGAGTTCAATAAATTGGCAGGATATGAGAACAACTTGAAAAATCAGTAGCATTTCTGTACACAAATAATGAGCAATCTGAGGAGAAAATCAAGAAAAATTTCAATTACAATAGCAACTAAATAATCAAATATTTAGGAATCAATTTAACTAAAGATGTAAAGGACTTTTACACAGAAAATTACACATGATTGTTAAAGGAAATCAAAGAAGAAATAAATAAATATGAGCCTTGCTCTTGTGAAATTGAAACTTAGTTTAGTATTATATACTGCCTAAGAGTTACCTGCTGAAAGCATCCTTGTTGCTCAATTGTGGTCTCTCTCTAAGCCAAACTCAGTGTATAAACTCACTACATTCCCCCAGCAAGGGACATGACTCCTGAGGATGAACCTCTTTGGCACTTAGGGATTATTACCAAGCACAAACTAGCAATGTATTTGGAAAAAGACCTTAACCAAAAGGCTTTTTATGGCTAAGAGATTTCAGAGTGAGTTGGAATGTTATTCGAGAGGTTACAATTATGGAGGTTTCAGAAGGATTTCATTGAATATGACAGTAAAATGTGCCTCAAACTGGAGTGTTCCTGAGATTTCTTGAGACATCTAGACACTAAAACCAGGGCAGTCTCAGGAATATGTTACCGTCTCAGTGGGCCTTACCTGGAATATATGTTCCCCAATGTAACATAGTTTCATTTATAATTTGTCTATACATGGATCTTCAGTTCTTTTTATTTGGACCCATAATTAGAACTATACCCATTAAATATATTTTCCAGGAACTTAAATCTTCTGGCTGTTCATATGATGGTTGATACCTGAATGTCAGCAAGGCTGCAGCCAACTCCCACTCTCCAGTTCATCAGACTCCCCCAAGATAACTAACAAAATGATGTTGATGGACAATGTCTATTCCAAAATACAGAGAGTATCTACAACTTCAAGTAAGACAGCTCCATCCATCTTCCCCATGAAATCTAAGCTCTGTCTCAATCAGAAACATCGTGGACATCACCATCCTAAAATCCTCAAGATTGAGAATGAACAAACAAATGGAGGGAAGGCAACTATGGACTAAAGTAGACATTATTATTCTAACAATGGAAGAACTTGTAACATTGATATAAAGACAGTGGGCACCAGAGCTTCTGAGGGTAAAGAGAGGGAAGAATAAGTGTAACATGGGGCATTTAGGGGGCATTGGAATTCTTCTGAATGACATTGCAGTAATGGATACAGGTCATAATACATTTTGTCAAAACTTATAAAAACGTGCAATGCAAAGTGTAAACTATAATATAAATTATCGACCACTGTTAGTAGCAATGCTCAATATGTGTTCATCAATTGTAACAAATGTCCTACACTAATCAGAGGGGGAGAGGGTGGGGTAAATGAGAATTCCCCCTATATTTCTGATGTATCACTTAAATAATCTAAAGCTTGTTTAAAAATAAAATAAAAAAAGATCTTGTTGTAGGTGGTAGTCTCTTAAACCTAAAACCCAAAGTACAAGCAAAAAAGAAAAAATAGATAAATGCAATCTCCTCAAAATTAAGTACTTTTGTACATCAAAGGACTTTGTCAAAAGGGTGAAAAAGCAGCTGACACAATGGGATTAAATATTTGGTAATCACATATCTAATAAGGGTTTGTTATCCATGGTATATAAAGAGATAATACAACTTAACAATAAAAAGATAAACTGTCTGATTAAATAATGGGCCAAAAACTTGAAAAGACAAAATTGTCCAAGGGAGACATATGAATAGTGAAGAAACACTTCAAAAACTTTTCAACATCAGTAGTAATTTGGGAAATGAAAATCAAAACTACAATGAGATATCATTTTACACTTATTAGACTGATCATTATTAAAAAGTCAGAGATCTTTAAATGTTGGAGAGGATGTGAGAGGTATAACCACTTATTCACTGTGAGTGTGAATATAGAATGGTACAAGCAATGAGGACTATTTGGCAGTTCTTAAGGAAGTTAAATATAGACTTGCCATTTGATCTGGCAAGACTATTGCTAGGTATTTATCCAGAATAACTGAGAGCAGTGACACAAATAGACATCTGCATACCAATGTCCATAATGGCATTATTCACAATAGCCTAGAAATGACTGATGAATGGGTAAAGAAATTGTGGTGCATACACATGATGGGAAATTATGCAGTGTTAAGAAGAAATGAAGTCATGAAGCATATGACAACATGGATGATTCTGGAGGACATTATGTTGAGTGAAGCAAGCCAGACACAAAAGGACAAATACTGAATGAGTATGGTATTATGAACTAAATATATTATGTAAACTCATGGAATTAACAGTTAGAATATAGGTCACCAGAATATAGAATGCTGGTAGAGAATGGAAAGCTGACGGTTAATCTGTGCAGAATTGGTTAAAAAGTTGTTTGTAAGTCTTTGGAAACGAATGGAAATGTTGAGAGCACATCATGCTGTTTGTGACTAGTAGAGCTATTATATGGGTATGACAGTGGTTGAAAGGGAAAGCCTATAGATATTTATATTACTAGAAAGAAAGCTAAAAAATGTAACATGGGATTGTATAAAATAATGAAACCTCATGTAAAATTCAAATATGTGTTATCTTGCAAATATAAGACTGTTTTTATAAAATATAAACACAAATAAACTAGATAGAAGGCAACAGAATAGCAGCTATGTACAGCAGGGGAAGCATAAAGAGATTGAGAAGTGATGAGTTTTGTTTGTTTGTTTGTTTTGCTTTTTTCAGTATGATTATAATTACCAAAATAATGAAAATGCTTTAGAAATGATCAGAGTGATATATGCACATCTATGTGATTATCCTGAATACCATGACGGTTCCCTTTGGATGGATTTATGCTTTCTTAATATGTATCGATAAAAATGACTTGTCAAAAAAAACAGTGTCCAATAAACAGAAGAGGAAGCTTTACATCACAGCAGAGGGGGAAGCAGGATGAGAGAAAGGTTCTCTTAGACATGTTAAAAGTAAAAAATTTATAGTCTATTGGAAAGGGAATAACCATGTAATGCTGATGCTTGGTATATTGAGTTTTGCTTAGAGAAGAATCAAATACCTTAGTCATCCTACTAACCCCGGTAGCACCAAGCAGACAGCCAAGAACAGGTTAAAATTATCTGAAGTTTCCTGTTTATGGAAATATATACTGAGTAAGTTGTTGGGGGAACCACAGACAGCTTTTGTGAACTGCCATCTCAGAGGAAACAGACCTGCAGTGTGGCGTTGATTGGAAACCCCAAATCATGTCCTGTTCCACACCCACATATCATTAAGCAGAACTCACCAGCCAATTACCTCCAAGGTACAGAGATCCTCAGAAGCTTTTAATCACCTCACTTACAACTGTGAACAAACATCTCACTATAACATTGCATTGGCAGAAATTGAGATTTTGAATGAAAAAAAAATTTAAAGAAAACATTTTTAAAAAACCACAAATATATGGAGAGAATTGATGGGAGAGTACAGCATTTTAATATCTTTAATATATTCAAAGAGATATGGGATGGTTTTGCATATCTATTATGCTATGAGAAATACATATTACAGACCAAATAGAGCTATAATCTATAGTACTAGGGGATATTATATATGTGTATAAACAGAATTTTTTATATTAAAATTTCATTTCATATGTTTGAAAAAATCTTGAAGAATAGTTCTCATTATATATATTTATAATTAAAATATTTTAAAAATATGGAAAAATAAATGATTATAATAATGCTGAGATAACAAATTAAATTGGTGACTACATTTTATGAAAATCAAATCCAAAGAAAAAATTTTCAGGAGTTGAAAACTTAATTTTCTGATTAATATATTGTACTACTTTCTTGGCACATTAATGAAAACACACATTCATAAAAATCAAGAAATAAATAAACTACAATATCAAATAATATCAATAAAATAAATAGAAACAGGAATTATTCCATTTTTATCAGACTCCCATGACAATGAGAATAAAATTGATCTTGATATTCAAATATCT
>JAQZBX010026999.1:0-28614 GCA_029593785.1 Cabassous unicinctus
TTAAAACCTTAACTACAAAAATATTATGCATTTATAGAGGAAAACAGAAATGATTATATTGAATTAGTAATTGAGAATGCCACTGGACATTTTGGGATTCTCACACCCCTATTAAACCAATAAACAAATGAGGAAGTGTAATTATTAGTAGTGATGACCAGGGGAAATGTGGTTGTTTCAGCACAATGAGGGTAGATGACCAATATCTGCAACCCAGGGGATTCTCTGAGCATTTCTTAAAACTTCCAAGACAAATAGTAAGAGTTAATGGAAAAATAAAGGAACTAAAATGTCAGGATCATTGAGGATTTAGGAACTCAGGAAGAATAGGTAATGAATCAAACACAGGAACACTAGATAATAAATAAAAAACAGATGAATGTCAGCCTGAGAGTGAAAGGAAAGTGGAGCATAAACTGTAAGAAATAAAGATAAAAACATTTGAAAAATCTGGTGACCAATTACAGCAATAAGAGCTGTGATAACAATGCATATTTACATTTATTGTTAGTTTTTATATATATATCTGAAATTACTTATTTTAAAATAAGTAAAATTTATAAAATACATTTTACTTATTTTATATGAAATATTTCTGTTCATTAATTTTACATTCTAATGTTTATGGTATACAAAATTCATTTGTGATTGTAATATGAACTCGAGGAGAATCTAATCTTTTTTTAAAAGATACTTAGATTACAAAAATGTTACACAAAAATTGTAAGGATTCCCATATGCCCCACCTCCCACTCCTTGCACAACCTCCCATATAAACATACTTCATTAGTGTGGCACATCACCTGCAATAGATATACACATCTTGGGGCTTTGCCACTAAGCATGGAACACAGTTCACATTGTAGACCACACAGCCTCACACACAGTTCTGCATATTATATGATGATATAAAATGGCCTATATCTGTCATTGCAATGTCACTCAGGATAATTCCCAAGTCCCAAAAAAGCCCCTGTATTACAACTACTTTTCCCTCTCCCTGCCCCTTAAGTGCCCAGTGGCCACAGACTCCACATAAATGTTGTAATTACTTCTATTGCATGAATCACAATATGTCTATTACAGAATACCAGTAAGTCCACTCTACTCCATAGCTCTTCCCCCAGTCCTGAGGAGTCTGAGATGGTGATGTCCACTCCACCTCCAACTGAGAGGGGGCTTACACCTCATGAATAAGATGGATGGGATTATGCTGCCTACAGCTGCAGACACTCTCAAATCCCTGGGATGGCCGTTGTCCATCATCATCTCCCCACCAGGTGTCCAGTGTGAGCCTATTGAGCTGTAAAGTAGTTGTTGCAGCTCCACTGAGATTCTGGACCCGGCTGGCACATGGATAACCCAAAATCTCCGGTCTCTGAAAGTACACCTACAAAGTCTGGCACCACATATAGGTTTGAATAGAAGGGACAGATGTACCATGTGCAGGGAAGACATATTTGTTTCCAGCTCTGTCACTCTCAAGAGCAAGGATTCCAAAGTAGGTCCCCCTGATAAGGCAAAAAATAAGGGCTATCTGGCCTGATATAGAACCTGGGTGTCTCCAGAACCCTCAGGAGCCCCTCTGTTTGGGGTGTATCAACATTGGAAGCCTATGAGGTTCTATTGAGATGTGCATAAGCATTACCTCTGGGATGACCTCCTGACTTACTTTGAAGTCTCTTAGCCATATGAACTCATTTGTCTTTAGCATTTCCCCCTTTTATTCGAGGTCTTTTTCCAGTTGTATTGCCCATTGGCACTTGTTAGTAATCCCTCGTTCCCAGGGAGGTTCATCACCGGGAGTCATATCCCACACTGGGAGGAAAGAAATGCATTCATATGCTGAGTTTGGCTTAAGGAGAGGCCATATTTGAGCAACAAAGAGGCTCTCAGGAGGCAACCCTTAGGCACCCTATAACAATAGGTTAAGTTTCAATTTCAAGAGCAAAGACTAATAAGGCTAGTCTTCAATAACAAGAGCCCATCAGTGGATCATCCTCCTTTGCCAGACACTGCCCCTGCACTTGGGGGACTGTTGCTACTGCCTTGGAGAATATGGCAGTGCTCTCCAGTATGGGATTTCAGTATTCTCTCATTTATTGAGTGGTTTTCCACCCACTGTGACCATGTCCCAGGAGCATTTGAACAATTTTATATACCTTTTATGTATGTTCAGGTGAATGTCCTCCCATGCAACCCCCTTCCCTGACACCCCCCAACCAACAATCCTCTCCCACCCCAGTTGTAACCCTTCTGTGATCCAAAGCTTCATTAAAGATGAAGCCAATACAATACCCAAGTAAAATTAATAGGAAAATGAAATAATAATGATGTTTCAATGTAAGAGATAAAATACATGAAAACTTATAAAAAGAACTAAAAATTAAATTAAAAGATTGGGTTACTTATAAAGGGAGAAAAAAATTTAAAAACATTTTTTTTGACATTTTCCTTTTATCACTGCAATATCTGGTGTCCAGTTTGTACTGTGGCACCTTCCTCCTCTCACTTCTCAGTGTCTCACAATTTTTCATTTAATTTTCAAAGACGTTTTAGGTCACAGCAAAGTCACACAACGAATACAAGACACTCTCATATACCCATATACCCAAACTCCTCCCCCATTCCTCACCCATATTAAAACCTTTTTGTATGTGAATGGTAGCACTGTTATAAATGATATACAGATATTGAAACACAGCTAATAAACATTGTCAGTGGTTTACAGTATGGTTTACATTTTAGATCGCACACTTTATAAATTTCGATGCTATTTAACATGTCTTGTATCTATCACTGTAAGGTGATGAAAAACATTTCCACTGACCACTAAATATCCCCTGTTTGATCTATTCTGTTCCTCCCTCCCCATGCCACTGGGGACCATGACCAACCCCTGGCTTGACTCATTGGTTTACAAGATTCATTAGTTACATGCAACAAGTGGTCATGACACACTGGTTTGTCCTCCACTCTTAGGAACCGCCCTTGCTGTTAAGAGATGCCCATCTGTCTATTTCTGCTCTCCCCTCAGTATCCTGGGTATTATAATCCATCCTTCCCAATCTACCCACCTGTCAACCCTGCACCACCCAACCCAATACATCACTACCCTCCTGTCTTATCCCTTCAATACACATCTACACTCTATCACTTTACCATAAGTTATGTCCATATGGGAGATTGCACACAACTTTCTCTTTTCTTTCTCTTTCTTGTACACCTATCTATCAGACAGGAGTTATCAGAGACTGCTTAATTTCCTTAATCCATATCAGTGAAGTCATATACTGTTTATCTTTCAATGTCTGGATTGCTTCGCTCAACATAAGGTCTTCCAGATTCATCCATGTTATCCCATGTGTTAGCAATTTATTCTTCCTACAGTTGAGTAATATTTCATTACATGTATATACCACATTTTGTTTACCCATTCATCTGTTGATAGGCACCTGGCTTGAGTCCAACTTTTGGCAATAGTGCACAATGCCACTATGAATATTGGTGTGCATATATCTGTTCGTGTCTTTGTTTTCAGTTCTTCTGGGTATATACCCAGCACTGGAATCATGGGATCTTATGGAAGATCTATAGTTAAGTTTTGTGAGGAACCACCAAACTGTCCTCCACATTATCTGGACCACTCCATAATCCCACCAGCAGTGGATGAGGTTTTCCATTCCTCCACATCCTCTCCAACACTTAGTCTTCTGTTTTTTCAATAGCCGCTATTCTAATGGGTGTAAGATGGTATCTCAATGTAGTTTTGATTTGCATTTCTCTAATAGCTAGAGAAGTTGAGCATTTTTTCATGTGCTTTTTAGCCATTTATATTTCTTCTTTGGAGAAGTGTCTTTTCAGGTCACTTGCACATTTTAAAATGGATTGTTAGTCTTTTTATTTCTGAGTTGTAGGATTTCTTTATATATGCAGGATATTAGGCTTCTATCAGATATATGATTGCCAAATATTTTCTCCCATTGGGTAGGTTGCCTTTTTATTTTCTTGATAACGTCCTTTGAGGTGGAGAAATTTTTAATTTTGAGGAGATCCCATTTATCTATTTTTCTTTCTGCTTGTGCTTAGGGTATGAATTTCATGAAACCAATTCCTATTACAAGATCCTGTAGGTGCTGCCCTACATTATCTTCCAAGGTCTTTATGGTCTTGACTCATATTTAGATGTTTGATCCATCTTGATTTGAATTTCATATAAGGTGTGAGAAGGTGTTCCTCTCTCATTCTTTGGAATATGGATATCCAGTTCTCCAAGCACAACTTGTTGAAGAGGCCATTCTCTCCCATCTGAGTCAGCTTGGTGGATTTGTCGAATATCAGATGACTGTAGATGTGAGGGTTTGTATCAGGACTCTCAATTTGGTTCCTTTGGTTGATGTGTCAATCCTTGTGCCAATACCATGCAGTTTTCAACACTGTAGCTTTCTAGAATGTTTTAAAGTCAGGTGGTGTCATACCTCCAACTTCATTTTTCTTTTTCAATATATCTTTGGCAATTTGGGGCCTTCCAAATAAATTTTGTAGTTACTTTTTCCAATTCCTTAAAAAATACATTTTTGATTTTTATTGGAAATGCATTAAATCTGTAAATTAGTTTTGGTAGGATAGACATATGATGATGTTTAGTCTTCTTATCCATGAACAGGGAAAATTCTTCCATTTATTTAAGTCTTCTTTGATTTTCTTTAACAGTGTTGTGTAGCTTTCTGTATATAAGTCCTTTACATCCTTAGTTAAATTTATTCCTAGGTATTTGATGCTTTTAGTTACTATTGTAAATGGTATTTTTTCTTGATTTCCTCCTCAGATTGCTCATTATTGGTGTACAGAAATGGTACTGATTTTTGAGCATTGATCTTATAGCCTGAGATGTGACTGAACACCTTTATGTTTTAGAAGCTTTGTTGTAGATTTCTCAGGGCTTTCTTCTTATAGGATCCTGTCATCTGAAAATAATGAAACTTTTACTTCTTCTTTTCCAATTTGGATGCATTTTATATATTTTTCTTGCCTCAATGCTTGAGCAAGTACTTCTAAGACAATGTTAAATAGGTGTGGCAATAGTGGGCATCCTTGTCTTGTTCCTAATCTCAGAGGGAAGGCTTTTAGAATTTCAGCATTGAAGAAGATGTTAGCTTTGCGTTTTTCATATATATCCTTTATAAGGTTCAGAAAATTTCCTTCTTTTCCTATATTTTGCACTTTTTTTTTAAATCAGGAAATGGTGCTGTATTTTGTTGAATGCTTTTTCTGCATCTATAGAGATGATCATGAGATTTTTTCTTTCAATCTGTTTATGTGGTGTACTACATTAATTGATTTTCTTATGTTGAACCGTCCTTGCATACCTAGGAAGAATCTCACTTGATCATGGCATATAATTCTTTTGATATGTTGTTGAATGTGAGTATCAAGTATTTTGTTCAACATTTTATGATCTAGGTTCATTAGAGAAATTGGTCTGTTATTTTCCATTCTTGTGGTATCTTTGTTTGGCTTTGGTATGAAGTTAATGTTGGCATCATAGAAATAGTTAAGCAATGTTCCTTCTACTTCTATTTTTTGGAAGAGCTTAAGCAGAATTGGTGTTAGCTCTTTCCAGAATGTTTGGTAGAATTCACCTGTGAAGCCCTCTGGTCCTGGGCTTTTCTTGGATGGCAGGTTTTTGATGACTGAGTTTATCCCTTTACTTGTAATTGGACTGTTGAGTTCATAAATTTCTTCTTTCATCAATGTAGGCTGTTTTTGAGTTTCTAGGAATTTGTCCATTTCCTCTAAATTATCATTCTTGTTGGCCTATAATTTTTCAAAGTATCCTCTTAAGATACTCTTCATTTCGGTGGGGACATGAGTGATATCCCCTTCTTCATTCCTTATTTTTTGTATTTGCATCTGCTCTTTTATTTTGTTAGCCTGGCTGAGGGTTTGTCAATTTTATTGATCTTCTCAAAGAACCAGCTTTTGGCTTTGTTTATTTTTCTAGTGCTTTCTTATTCTCTATTTCATTTTTCATCCTTGCTATTTCTTTCTTTATACTTCCTTTGGGGTTAGTTCATTGTTGTTTTTCTAATTCTTTCAGGCGTGCAGTTAGGTCTTCAATTTTAGCTATTTTTTCTTTTTTAGTATATGCATTTATGGCTGTGAATTTCCCTCTCAGTACAGCTTTAGCTGCATCCCATAGGTTGGTATATATTGTATTGTCATTTTCATTTGATGCGAGGTAGTTACTGATTTCTTTTGAGATATCCTCCTTGACCCACTGTTTGTCTAAGAGTGTGTTGTTTAGCTTCCATATCTTTGTGCCTAATCTGGTTCTTATGGCCCTTAGTTATTTCCAATTTCATTCCATTGTGTTACAGAGATTACTTTTTATAATCTCAGTCTTTCTGAATTCATTGAGAGTTTTTCTGTCGCTTAACATGTGGTCTATCTTGGAGTATGATCCTTGTGCATTTGAGAAGAATGTATATCCCGCTGTATTTGGGTGTAGCATTTTCTATATCTGTATTAGGTCCAGGTCCTCTAATGTATTATTCAGAGTCTTTGTTTCTTTATTGATTCTCTGTCTAGATGTTCTGTCTAATGGTGATAATGGTTTATCAAAATCCCCCACTATAACTGTAGAGGCATTTATTTCTTAGTTTTTCCAGTGTTTGCTTCAGGTATTTTGAGGCACCCTGATTAGGTGCATAAATATTTATGATTGTTCTCTCTTCTTGGAAGATTACCTCTTTTACTAATACATAGTACCCATCTTTGTCTTTTGCAATAGTTTTGCATTTAAAGTCTATTTTGTCTGATATTAGGATAGCTACTCCTGACATTTTTTCATTATTGTTTGCTTGTAAAATTATTTTCCAGCCATTCACGTTCAGCCTTCTTGAATTCCTGGGTCTAAGGTGGGTCTCTTGTAGACAACATATAGATGGGTCATATTTCCTTATCCATTCTGCCAATCTGTGTCCCTTGACTGGTGAGTTTAATCCATTAACATTCTGTGTTATTACTTTCATTGAATTTCTTATATCAGCCATATTTTCTTTGGTTTTATGTATGGCATATGTTGTTTTTATTTCTCTTTTTGTTTTTTTTAGTTGTTCTTACAGTTTCCTCCAACTCTCTCTCTCCTGATTTTTCCTTTTAACCTGTAGAACTCCTTTCAGTATTTTTTTTGAAGTGCAGGTTTCTTGTTGGCATATTCTCTTAATTTCTGTTTATCTGTGAATATTTTGATCTCTCCATCATTTTTGAATGCCAGCTATGCTAGAGAATTTGTGGCTGCAGGTTTTTTTCTTTTGGTGACCTTTACTATGTCATATCACAGTCTTCTTGCCTCCATGGTTTCAGATGAAAAAATCAGCACTTAATATTATTGTGCTTCTCTAGTATGTGATTGTTCTCTTTTCTCTTGCTGCCTTGAGTATTTTCTGTTTTCCTTGAGCATTGGACATTTTGATAATTATATGTCTAATTATATAGACCTGTTGGGATTTGTACTGTTTGGGGTAAGCTGTGCTTCCTGGACATGTACATCCATCTCCCTCAATAGGGTTGGTAAGTTTTCAGCCATTATTTCCTTCAACATTCCGTCTATTCCCTTTCTCTTCTCTTCACCTTCTGGGATGCCTATAATGCGTATGTTTGTGCATTTTGTGTTGTCAGTTAAATCCCTAAGTCCCTGATGGATTTTTTCTATCTTTTTATCTATCTGTTCTACTATCTGCTTGATTTCAGATGTACTGCCTTCCAAATCAGTAATTCTTTCTTCTGCATTTCAATTCTGCTGTTATGTTAACCCAACATCTTTTTGATTTCTTGGATTGTGCCATTCATCACCATCATATCTGTTATCTTTTTATGTATGTTAACAATTTTTTCAGTATGTTCTCCCAGTGTCTTCTTAATATCCTTAATCTCTTCCTTCACTTCATTAAGTTGGTCCACGATATTTGTTTGGGCAGCTTTGATTAGTTGTTCAATGTCCTGCATCTCTTCCTTGTTTTTAGTTTGATCATTAGAATGGTCCATGTCTTCCTGTCTCTCAGTATTGTTTGTAAGTTTTCGTTGTCCTCTGTTCATCATTTTATCTTGATGGATTTATTCAGTTGATTAGCTTCTCTCTCTACTCTAGAGTTTTATTTAGTTGGTGGTTCTGTGTGTGTGTTAAATTTTCTCTTTGACACTTTGTTCTTCTTGTATTTCCTTGCTTTTTTCTATGTTCCCTTCAAGAAAAAAGATTAGAGCCAGGGGAATCAAAAGATGTAAGAAAGGAAAAAGGATAATGTAATATTGATAAAAGTTAGAAGAAGGGCCATATCAGACTTACTAACATGAATATTTAACTCATGTAGGCAGTGTAGAGTAATAGGGGAAAGAAAGTGGAGTACTTACAATAGAATGGGAAACCAAATAAAGAAAAATATATAGAATGATTTAAAAGGCTAGAATGATGAGGAGAGAGGGAAAGAGTTAAGAAAGGACTGAAAGGAAAAAGTTAATAACAAAAAAAACCCCACAGAATATACAAGATAGAAATCCACACTCATGAAGTTGAGAACTAATGAAAAATGTTGGAATGTAACAACCACAACAGAAAGCAGTAGGCAGAAAGTTAAAGGAAGGAAAAGAGATAGCATTGGTAGACAAAATCACTATACACAAGGAATGGAAAGTCAAGGAAGAAGAAGCACAGGAAAGAAGAAACAAGCTAGCAGCACCTAATTTTAAAAAAAATGGGGTGGAGAGGAAAGAGGAAAGAAAAGCAAGAAACAAACAAAGAACAAACAACCAAACACACAAGTATGCAGTCAAACAAAGCTAAGGAAGAATGGCATTCTTCATGGGGCCTTGTGGTGCCTCTCAGCCTCCACAATGGCCCATGAAGGAGAGAAAGAGAAGAGAAGGTGGTGAGCCATAACCCATGTAGACATAATCTATAGTAAAGCGATAGAGTATAGTTGCATATTGAAGGATAGTACAGGTGGTTAGTGATATTACTGTGTTTGTTGCTGCAGGGTTGACAGATGGATAGATTAGGAAGGGCAGTTAGAATACCCAGGATACTGGGGGAAGAGATGGGAGAGGGACCAGGTGAACACTGGATTTGTGGGTATGAGGTTGAAAGTGCAAGAGTGGGAATGCTCTTATGCCAATATAACAAGGGAGTGTCACTGGTTTAGGGGGTTGGTTGGGGGGGCATTCAGGATGAGGTGCATCTGGAGTAGGCTTCTGGGGAGTGTGTGAGTTTTCATCCTGTCATAATGTGTTGTGTCAGTGAGTAGAGAGCCACACAGTGTGTAGGAAGGAGATGGACCCCCATCTTTGGGAAGACGAATTCACCCAGAAACATAGAGATGGGTGTCTCTTATGGGCAAGGGTGGATCCTAATAGGGAAGGACAATCAGTGTGTCAAGACATCTTGTTGCATGTAACTATGAATCTTGTCATCCAATGCATCAAGATGGGGGTGTCATGTGTCACAGGGGGATGGGGAGGGAGGAACAGAATAGATCAAGCAGGGGGTATTTAGCTGTCAGGGGAAATGTTCTTCATTACCTTACAGTGATGCACACAGGACATGGTAAATATCAACAAAAATAATTAAATTGTACCATCTAAATTGTACACTATACTGTAAACCATTGACAATGTCTAATCTGTATAACAGTTGTAACAATGTTACCATCCACATACAAAAAGGTTTTAATATGGGGTGAGGAAAGGGGGAGGAGTTTGGGTATATGAGACTCTCTAGTATTCTGTGTGTGACTTTGCTGTGACCTAAAACTTCTTTGAAAATTAAATGAAAATTTGGGAGACACAGGAATGAGAGGGCTAAGGTGCCACAGTACAGACTGGACACATGATAAAGCAATGATAAAAGGTAAAATGTTTAAAATTTTTTCCCCATTTAAAAAATATGCCAATTCTTTAATTTTACTTTATTTTTAATGTTTTTTAAAAGTTTCCATGTATTTTATCTCTAACATTTAAACTTACCATTATTAATTCAATTTTTTATTAATTTTATTTGGTTATTATATGGGCTTCATCTTCAAGGAAGGTTTGGATCACAGAAGGGTTACAACAGGAGTGGGAGAGAATCATTGGTGGGGGTGTGTCAGGAATGGGGCTTTCATGGGAGGAAGTTCACCTTGATATATATAAAAGATATATAAAATTGTTCAATTGATCAAGGGGTGGGGCATGGTCACAGTGGGTGGAGATTTACTCAGTAAATGAGAAAATACTGAATTCCCATCCTGGAGAGCTCTGCCACATTTTCCAAGAGAGCAGCAAAAGTCCCCCAAGTTCAAGGGCAGTGTCTGGCAAAGGAGGATGATCCACTAATGGGTTCTTGTTATTGATGACTAGCCCTATGAGTCTCTGCTCTTTTAATTGAAACTTAGCCTACTATTATGGGGTGCCTAAGGGTTGCCACCTGAGATCCTCCTTGTTGCTCAAATGTGGCCTCTCTCTAAGCCAAACTCAGCATATGAATGCATTACCTTCTCCCCAGCGTGTGACATAACTCCAGGGGATGAGCCTCCCTGGCAATGAGGGATTAATACCAAGTGCCAACTGGTAATATGACTGGAAAAAGGCCTTGAATAAATGGGGGAAAAGGTAAAGACAAAGGAGTTCATGTGGCTAAGAGACTTCAAAGAGAGTCAGGAGGTCATCGCAGAGGTAATGCTTACCCACACCTCAGTAGGATCTCATAGAACACCAAAGTGGATATCACCCCATACAGAGGGGCTCCTGAGGTCTCTGGAGACACCCAGGTCCTATACAAGGGGGGATAGCTCCAGAGATTCATACCTTAATAGTTGGCTATTCTTTGGAATCTGTGCTCCTGAGAGTGACAGAGTTGAACTCAAATATGTCGTCCCTGCACATGGTCCATCAGTCCCTTCTATTCACACTTATATGTGGTGCTGGAGTTTGTAGGTATACTTCCAGAGGATGGAGACTTTGGCCTACCCATGTGCCAGCTGTGCCTGGAATGTCAGTGGAGCTACAACTCTTTCTCTACAGCTCAATGGACTCACTCAAGACACCTGGCGAGGAGATGATGCTGGACAATGGCCATCCCATAGAATGTAGAGAGTCTGCAGCTGTAGGCAGGATAATCCCATCCATCTTATCCATGGGATATAAGCCCCCTCTCACTTGGAGGTGGAGTGGACAGCACCAACCCGGACTCCTCAGGATTGGGGGAACAGCCATGGACTAGAGTGGACTTACTGGTATTCTGTTATAGACATATTGTGATTCAAGCAAAGGAAGAAATTACAACAGTGAGGTGAAGCCAGTGGCCACTGGACTCTTTGGGGGCAGGGAGAGGGAAAATATAATGTAATATATGGGTTTTTTGGGGACTTTTGAATTATACTGAGTGACATGACATTACCATGACAGATATAGGCCATTTTACATCAGCATATAACATGTAAACCTGTGTGGGAGAGAGTGTGGTCTACATGTGACCTAAGGTCCATGCTTAGTGGCAAAGCCCCAGGATGTGTACATTCATTGCAGGTGATGTGCCACACTAATGAAAGATGTTTATGTGGGAGGTTGTGGGAGATGTGGGAGGTGTGGCACATAGGAATCCCTGTAATTTTTGTGTGACATTTATGTAATCTAAGCATATTTAAAAATATATGTTTTTAAAAATTACCCTGCAACCTTCTCCCTGCAGGTTTTGAGGCAGATTTTAGTGACTAAATTAAGTTAAAAAAAATTTTTGGAAGAAATAAGGGACCCCAAAGAAGGCCTCTTCTGGACCACCTCCTCTGCTGAGGGGACCCTAAATAGGCTCGTGGAAATTTATCAAACACTTCCCAATGCCTGACACTCCTAGGAGAGCTGAGACTCTGATCCTCAGCAGGGAACATAAAATTGGCTGACTCCGCCCCCTCCTGAGACAAGCCTCTGTGTCCCATTGCTTTTAAGTAAATCAGGCTTCCTCAGCATAATCGCCTCTCCCCTCAGCCCAGCACCATTTCTAGCCATCTGGTTTGATCCCCAAAAGCTGCAAGGGGGTCCAGGCAGCCAAACTGACAGGAAAACACCCCTCTTACCCTTTGCTGGGATGCTCCCACTCTCAGAGAGTGCTCCCTTTCACAGGTTTGCTGGGAGGATGCGGCTTAGCCATCTCTGTCCATGATTTCCAGCTGGGGAAAAAAACTCATGATTTTATATTGAACAGTCCACCTCACTGTCGAGCTCCCTCCAGATCGATGTCCCCAAGGTTTTCGCTCTGCAGACTCCCAGAACAGACCATCCAGGCAGGATCCTGTCCCCAGTCAGCTTTCCTCTGTGGGAGAAATGGTGAGTGCCCTCCTAAACTGATGCTATCTTCAGCCTCTCCTCTGAAATTAAAATTTTAATAAACATTTTTCAGAGTCTTATAACAAGATTTGGGGGATGATATATTTCTCATTTTGAGGGAGAGGATGAGGATATCTTTGTAGAAGCATCTTGTTCTACATAAACAGAAATTTATGTCTGTTTTATTAGGATCTTCAAAATGTATATAAAAGTTATATGAATGCCGAGTAGCCAAGATGGTTGAATGATCCACTCATTTATCTATTATTCTTAGCTGAACAATCCACTCTTCTAAGCTCTGCTCCATGATACTTGACCTGAGTGTTTAAAAACATCAATTCTCTCTAACAGATGGCTTCCAGTTAGGTTTTACCAAGGGAATTACAAGAGAAACAGAGAAAGCACTTCCTTATACTGTCATAAAAAATAGTAATTGTAAGGCAGATTTGAGGTAGATATATGAAGATAGTGAAAGAAAAATTGCCATGAGAAAATAAATCAAATATGCCCAATTAGAAAGAGGTCTTTGCAAGGACTGAAGACACTGATTTGAGGTTGGATTTTGCATGCTCTTGAATAAAATCTATCTATCATTTCAGATCTATTTTAGGACTCAGGGTTGAGTAGACTCTTATTTAACAATGCTTCCAGGGAAACTCAGCAATGGCTTTTATATAAATGACATTCTTTTGAAAGCGAAATGATGGGACTATAATTTCCTCAAGGCATTCTTTTCCTTAAATAAAATTGTATTGAACTATATCATTCTTACGTGAACATACATAAAGAATAAATGTATAGTAAAATCTGTGAATTTACAAAACAAACATTTATATCATCATACAAGTATCCCATACATCTCCACACCACCAACGCCTGGCATGGTTGTGAAACATTTTTACAAACTGAAATGTCATTGTTGGAATATTTACACTTTAGTAATATTTAGCCCTCATCCCCAAGGCATTCTTCATCTCCAAGTTTCTCAGTGTGTAAATCAGTGGGATGAACATGGGAGCAATAATGATGTGGAAAAGTTATGGCTGATCTAATGTAAATGAAGATAAAAAGTGCAAAGAATAATTCCAGAAATGTTATGTGAGAACTGCAAGTGGAGTTTGCTACAGCTTTCTGCAGGGTATTCCCTGAAAGTGTATAATATCAGGAATTAAGAAGCCATCAAAATCACAATAGATACCAAAGAAATCACACCTGAATTGACAATAATCATGAAACCAATTCAGTGAGTATCAGTGCAGGCCAATTTCAACAAAGGATACACATCACAGAAGAAGTGATCTATCTCATTAGGACCACAGAAGGGTATGTAGATGATGAAACTGATTGGCGGAGTGTACCAACTCCCCAGTACAAACAGCTATGATGATTAAGTTTAACAACTGCCTGCTTATGCTGACAGTATAGTTCAGGGGCTTGCACATGGTCACATAGTGGTCAAAGGGCATCCCTGTTAGGATATAGGTCCTGATGTAGCCAAAGAATCATGTGGAAAAGAGCTGTGTCATGTAATTATAAGAAATAGTCTTCCTTTCTGCCAGGAAGTCAGTCGTTATTTTTGGCATCATTGTGGTAATGTAGCAAAGGTCAGAGAGTGAAAGGTAATTAAGGAAGCAAAACACGGGCTGGTTAATTACCTGACTACATAGGATAAAATAATTATGAGAAACTTTCATAAACAAATAGCAATATAACAAAATAAAAACAATACAAAACATATCATATCAGGGGACTTGTTGTGGGAAAGTACCAAAAAAATAAACACAGTGACATTATTCGCATTTTCCATGGTCTAATGAAGTGAAAATGTCTAACAGTCACTTGAAATCACATAATACATAAGTTGCTATTAGAAATGTTTGTGGAGTATAATTATTATTACACACATCATGAATCTATGCTAAATTACATGATTTAAGTTGTACAGAAAATGAAAATCTTATGTAATAAGAGAATCTTTCCTGGTTTGTCTCATGATTACTTCCATAGGTCTTTCAGAACATTATGTTCAATCTTGACATTAATAAAAATGAATGCATTCAATCAATTAAAAAAATTTTTAAAAGCCAAAGAGATACCAAATATTTTCCAATTACAATGAACTATACAATGAAGTACTTAGAAAGAAAGTCACTCTGGAGCCTTATGGAGATCCCCATATATATGTGTAATGGTACTCAGAATGTTATCAGTGGCTCCTATTGGTAGAATGATCAACCATATACAAGCCACTGTGAAGAACATGATTCATGAGGTTCAACAGATCCAACACTTACAAGCTGACCTAGTATGGGACAGGTGAAACTCTCTAAGAACCTGGAAATGGAGATTAATGGGCAACTTCATCAGAATGAGATGTCTACTTCTTGTTTCCATATATATTGCTGTTATGGTATAAATTTGCAGGGTACCCCTCCTGTTTCCAAGGCCATCACCCTCAGGGGTGGAGTGTGAGGATGGTTAATTCTCGTGATGGCCTCGGGCCCAGCCAGTTGCAGCCAGCTTGCAGTAGGCACCAGGGGTGTGGCCTCAGTCCCCACTTTATCCTTGGGCCTGTGTCAAAAGTAGCTGGTAGAACTAGCTTGCAGCAAATGTTCTCTAAACAATCCTGGGGCCAAGGATGTGTGAGGAATAACATAGTATGTTATATAATCTGATCAACATGTTATTCTCACTATTGTATCCATATGTTATCCTCATTGTTTCATGTCAAAAGATGAGATCATTCGTGCTAATAAAAACCAATGGGTCAGCCAGAAGGAGAGACTCTTTCTATTCATGGCTGCAGCCAAGTATGGACCAGTATACTTCTCCTCCTGGTGTGCTTTTTCACTTGCCCTCCCTTGCGAGCCCCTGTCTTGGACACAGTTAACAGGCAGCCTTGGACCTGCATAGACAGGGTGGGCAAGTGGGCCTGGAGGTCAAATCCTGCTGAAGGCTGATTAGGTAACCAGGATAGGCAAGTCTAGGCAAGAGATAAGAGTTGTGTGTAAAAAATTTAAAAAAAAAACAACGTTTTGGAAATTTTCAAACAAATACAAAAACAAAGTGAATAGTATAACAAACCTCTTTTACTTGAATAAATTATAATACATGTCCAAAATCCATTCATCTGTTTCTCTTCCCTTTCCTCTCCCCTCCCAGTTTATTTTAAAGAAATATCTATACCACTCTGATTATATCAATACAAAAATGTACTTAAGTGTAATGCAGGTAGAGACCCTAGCCTGCTGACTATGCCAATTGTAACAAAGGCGGTTAAGCCCAGCCAACTAATTTGATATTCCAGAGAAACTTCATGGGAGCCCAGAGACAGCCGTGCTCTTCTTACTTACTCATACAACAGAGCCCTGTGATGGCAGGCTGGGGAAACTCTGCCATTATCACTTACAGAGCCCAACCAGCCCACTGACCAACCAGTGGGGGGTGGGGGAGTGCTCTACACTGCCTAACAGAGTCAGCTTTTATAAAGTTACAAACAGTGGGACTAGTTAACAACTACCAGATCTCCTAATTATTATCACAGGTGTACCTTTGATGCTTACACCCAAACCCCTTGTTTATGAGGGTCAGATGCCTGGCCAGACCCACCGATCCTCATTCCAGGGCCTCATGTAAAGGGCATTCCATCTTCATTTACCCTCATTAAGAAACAAAGACACTTTTAAAAACATAACCTCAAGATTAATACACCTATAAATAACAATTATCCCTCAGTTTTGTTAAAATTGTAGAGACAAAGCACTGGGGACCTCTCAGAGCAAAACAAACAAACAAAAACAACAAAAACCTCTTTACCTTTTGAAATTTGAATCCCCACAACAGTAGGCAACCCACAGCCAATCAAGCCCCTACTTTATTACCTTTAACCCAATACTAACAAAGCCCACCTGCCTTAAACATGTAAACATGCATCTATAGAACAAATCCTTGCCCAATTAGAAGGAGCCAAGCTAACTTCCTTTATGTATATAAGAATAATTTGCCTTTCCTAGACCCCAAAGCTTCTATCACTCTGGCTTCCTTTGCTGAAGCAAAAACTTTGAAGTATCACATAAAATGCTGTAGTTTAAAAACTGTACTCTGATTTGGCTTTCATAGTCTCATCATTCACATTTCTGCCATCTCATGATTGTCTTTGTGGTTGGACTATTTGATAAGGATCCAAAAGTAGTCCACACACAGAAGAACTGCATGGCCCCTGCCCTGGGGGAAATTTCAGGTATGAACATGGACATTGGAGGAGGTGGTGAGAGACAAGAGGGTTGGGGTGGGGAGGAGAGCAATGGGTATTTGAGTTCCTGGAAGGGACCTCACTCAGCAATGAATGACAGCGTGTGGGGGCTGTGTCCTCACTGAACAGTCTTTTGTCTTCTTGACAAGGGCTGCTTCCTGAGTTGCCTGGAAACATCTGGAAAATGAAAGCCCCTGAGATCTCAGGTCCTGAATATCATCCAGTAGGGCCTGAGATGCAGCCCACATGATGACAGCATGCCCTCTTGTTCCCCTGAGGGAGCTGCTTCTTCCCTGGGCAAAAAGTGTCCTGAGCATGCCTGGGTCTCCCCCACAACTACTTTTCATTCCTTAATACTTCTGCCTTTCCTGACTGACTTGGCATGAAGTTTTGGAAGCGATTAGGATGATTTTCACCTATAGGACACTGTCAGTTTGATATCATTGATGAATTCCAAAAAGAAATACTGATTGGGTTTGTAAACTTGTCTGTTCCTCTGGGTGAGTGATACCCTTAGATTTTATTGAATTCAGAGATTTCACTTTTACTTGATTAAATTATGACTAGGGCTTTGATTGAGCCACATCAGTAGGATGTTAAGTCCCCACCAGCTTGGTGTGTGGGGACTCACAGAGAAAAGTCATGGCAAAGGACAGAGTGTGGAGTTTTAAAGCTGGAGCCCCAGGAAGTAAATAGACAGAGAAGTAGGTACGTGAGGAAAAGAGAGGGCGCCATTAGACACACCAGAGGCCTGGGAAGAAAGACGAGCCATTTGCCTGATAGTTTACAGCTGGCCTTGGGGAGAGACCAGAGCATCTGAACCTGGAGAGAAATGAGCCCCAGGAAGAGAGGAAACCAGAAAGCCTGAACTCTGAACCTGAACCCTTGCAGACATTGGCAGCCATTTTGCTCCAACATGTGGCAACAGACTTTGGTGAGGGAAGTAAGTTATGCTTACTGTAAGCTTCTGCCCCAAATAAATACCCTTTATAAAAGCCAACAGATTTCTGGTATTTTACATCACCACCACTTTGGCTGACTAATACAGACACTGAGGCCAAGGGCATTGCCCATGATTGCCAAAGGTGCCCCTATTTCCTTTGGGCTTTTCCTCAACACATTTCAGCTGCCAATGAAACAACACCTGGCATCATTTTTCCTTGCATCTTCTGTGACCTGCCCTTCCTGGGGAGCTGGCAGTATGTTGCAAGGAAGGACTTTCATTCTGAGTTCTGTTTCTGAGGAAAAGTTTGTGATCTGCAGGCAATTGGGCATAAGTTCACAAACCACTTGGTACCCAATCAAATGTGTATTTTACAAAGATTCTAGCCAACTTTGATGGGAGAAGGTTTTAGAACTGGGAGACTGATGATTCCCCAGGGTACCATTAAAAAGAAAATGAATGGGCTTTGGGAAGGCTGAGCAGCAGAGCCTGAGGAGGCCACCTGGCCAGCTTCCTGGTCCATTAGAAAGTTGGGAGGTTCTGGCTTATTAGTCAACAGTGAGACCTTGAGTAGAGAGTGTGTCCAGAGGCCTGGGAGGACTATCTCTGTTGCCCCAGCTCTGGTCCAGTGTAGAAATTTGTGAGGCCAATTAATAATGCTCTCAAATTCCCCAAGGGCCTCAGCTGGAAGAGTCAATTTTAACAAGCAATTAGGTCTCCTGAGGGCTGGGATACCTGCAACTGGAGGCAAGAGTCAAGGAGAGAGTGTTAATGGTGTGTCTTCTGAGCTGAAGCTTCCTCAATTAAAAATTTGACTTGAAGAGGGTAAAGGGAATGAGGCATTTAGTGACTTTCCCTACCAAGGCAGCTGCCAGATTTCCTGGTCTTTGCAAAGATTTTCCTGCAAAGATCTGGCTGTCCTGCTCAGTCCTGGTAGGTCTGCAGTTTCACCAGACACACTTTGAAGTCTGCTTATTTTTATCACATAGCTAAGACATTAAACACCCACATGCCCAAGATCACTCCCAGAAGACCAGGTTTCCTCTCTTCAAGACAGCCCTGCCTATCACCTGAAAAATTCATCTCTTGAAGATCTGGATGGACAATCTCTACCTATGACATTACTCATTTTGTGGTACATTAATTTTCACCCATTTCTGCATTCACCCACTATCTAGACTTTAAAGGGAATAGATTATTTTTCCTTGTGTAGACTTTTACTGAAGCATAATATATATATGGAAAGTGCCCTCATTAGGTATAAAATTTGATGAATTTTTAGGAACTGAACACCCCCCTTATTCAAGAAACAGACACTGCCAGAACCCAAGAAACCCCCAATGTTTCTTCCACCCACAGCCACAGGCCCTGATCACCTTCTGCTTTAATTTGACATTAAAATTGTAATTTCAAGCAAATGTTAAAAACATTTAAAGAGAAACTATGGGGTTCTGCTTTCAGTTAATCATTCAAGTTAACCTTCCATCTGAGAAACCTAGAAGAGCTGAATAACAACAACCAAACCCCATTTGTCTGAAGACACTGAGAGCTGGCAAGACAGTGAGTAATGCAAGGCCGAGAGCCAAGAGACAGAAAAGCCCAGAAAAGCAATCCTGGAATTTGGGACCATTTGTACCCCAGAGATTTCTGCTGTTTCTGATAAAGGCTGAAAAGCTGAACAGTGCATTGGGGAAATATATGAAGGAATGACTGGCACTTACTCTGATGCTATCTTCCTTTGGAAGGGATTAGTTTGTTGTTTTCAATTCTCACAGGCACATGTTGGTGGCATATTTCTGGAATTTCATGAATCAAAATTCAAAACATGCACTTTTCTCTTCCAGTTTGATGATTCAAAGTTGTCCTGGGTCCATGGGAAGGCTGGGTCTTCTGGTTCAAGCCTCCCACCCCAGGTAGGGTGTAGGCTTTCAGGGTCACTATACTGGCAGGCTATGGAGGCTTTTGTTGAATCTTTCCACTGTGAGGCCTGAGCCAATGCAAGAGACCCTGAGTGCTTGGCTCACTTCACAGGGTACCAGTCTTCTGTCCATTCCTAGAAGGTTCTGGCAGAGGAACATATGAGCCCTCTGGGTCAGGGGAGTCCAGGCAGTGGGATAAATGTGTCCCCTGGAAGGAAGGGTTCAGGCAGAGGGACTTGTGATAACCTGGATGGAGGGGGTGGAGGCAGAGGGAAGTGTAAGCCCCCTGGATGGAAGGATCCAGGAAGAGGGACATGTGAGCTCCCCATTCATCTGGCCCCACTTGGGACCTCAACTGGGGTCCTCCATGTCCTTTCATCTCCTTTCCTGAGGAGTTTCCACAGGCTCTGGTCATGCCTTCCTCTCTTCCTGCCTTTCCCTCTCTCTAGGCAACCTCACTCATGTTCCTGACTTTTACTACCTTCTGTATTTCTATTTTAGATCAGATTTCTCTCTGGATCTCTAGGTTCAGATACTGAATTATCTACTGAATATTTACAAGTCTTCCCCCTGAAACATCCTTCTGGTTCTTGTCTGGGTAGATGGTGCCCCCATCCTCAAGGGACATGGTCCTTATCCTCCACACTTCCTATTTCACTTTTTCAATGAGTCAATGATTTTGTGGTTCTAAATCCTGGACATCTCTTTAACCCCATTTGATTATTGTTTCCTTACTTTCCTGGACAAGTCTGAGGCATCATAATCCTTGCACTGGCTTCTGCAACCAGCTTCCTAACTGGAATTTTTGCTTTGCTCTTGGGCTCCTACTTCTCCCAGCCACTCTCAGGCTAGAACAATTTTGTAAACACATAAATATTATTTTTTGATCTCCACACTCAAGGACTTTCACAGCTTCCCAGTGCCCTTGAGATGAAGACCACGAACATTGTTCAGGAATGCAAGGCCCCTTTATCAGGCCCCTGATGACCTCCCCACCACACTCCCCAGCTCTAGAAACCTTGGACTTCCTCTTGTCTTTGGTTTGGGCTGCTCACCCAGGAACCTCTGGTGCTATCCAGAGTTCCTAATTTTCACTTCCTTCTACCATCCCTCCAGTGGCCCAAACTGGCTGCTTCTATGTTTCCAATCACTCCTTGTCACCAGGAAAGCCTATTCTCTCTAGATAATGAAGTACACTTGTCCCCTATTTCCTGGCTCTCCTAAGGCCCTCTTGTGTCACATCTGCCTAGTCCTCCAAGGTGACGAGATCAAATTCCCATGAAATGTGCTCCTGAGAGTGACAGATTTGGACTCAAATATGTCTTCCCTGCACATGGTTCATCTGTCCCTTCTATTCAAACCTATACGTGGTGCTGGAGTTTGTACGAGTACATCCAGAGACTGGAGTCTTTGGGCTTTCCATGTGCCAGCTGGGCCCAGAATCTCAGTGGAGCTGCCACTCTTACTCTACATCTCAATGGACTCACCCAGGACAAATGGCAGAGAGATGATGATGGACAACGGCCATCCCAAGGAATAGAGAGAATCTGCAGCTACAGGCAGGATAATCCCATCCATCTTATCCATGGGATGTAAGCCCCCTCTCACTTGGAGGTGGAGTGGACATCATCATCCCAGACTCCTCAGGATTGGGGGAAGAGCTATGGACTAGAGTGGACTTACTTGGATTCTTTTACAGACATATTGCGATTCACGCAATGGAAGAAATTATATTAATGTGGAGCCAGTGGCCACTGGACACTCTGGGGGCAGGGAGAGGGAAAAGCAGTAGTAATACAGGGGTTTTTTGGGGACTTGGGAATTATCCTGAGTAACATTGCAATGACAGATGTAGGCCATTTTATATCATCATATAACATGCAGAACTGTGTAGGAGAGAGTGTGGTCTACAATGTGAACTAGGGTCCATGCTTAATGACAAAGCCCCAGGATGTGAATATCCATTGCAAGTAATGTGCCACACTAATGAAGGATGTTTACGTGGGAGGTTGAGTGAGGTGTGGGAGGTGGGGCATATGGGAATACCTGTAATTTCTGTGTAACATTTATGTAATCTAAGTATTTTTAAAAATTTATTAAAAAAAAAGAGTATTCAAAAAAAAATTCCCAAAACTGTCAGCTATCTTCACTCCACCTACCAGACCCTCGGCTCTCCCCTGACCTGACCCTCTATTTTCCCCTGACCTGACCTTCTACCACCCCCTTAATTGACTCTTTACCCTCCCCCTACCTGTTCCTCTGCCCACCCCTTACCTGACTTCTGCCCTCTCCCTAACTGGCCCTTTGCCCTCACATTACCTTACCCTTTGCCCTCCCCCTACCTGGCCCTATACCTCCCCTCACCTGACACTCTTCCCTCCCCCTAACAAACCCTCAGATATCCATGCACCTAACACTCTGTACTTCCCTTTCCTGACTCTTTAACTTCCCCATACCTGATGATCTGCTCTCCCCTTACCTTACCTTCTGCCATTCCTCTACTTGAACTTCTGCCTTTCCTCTGCCTGGCGCCTGTCCTCCCCTTATATGACTTCTGTTCTCACTCTACCTGACGCTCTTCCCTTCCTTGCCTGACCCTCTGCTTTTTCCTTCCTGACCCTGTGCTCTCCCCTACCTGACCCTCTTCTGGCCCTTTGCCTTACTCACTGCTTTCCTGTCTGTCCCTCAGCCAACACCACTGTTTTTATGGGGACTTGACAGCAGAGGACAGAGCCCAAGCCAGGTGATGAGTGGATGGAATGAGGCCACCAACACTCAGGGCTGGGCTGCTGCTACCTCCTAGCCCTCAAGTTGGCCCTGGGGGTCAGTGCCTGAAAAGTCCTCGCAGGAGGTGGAATTCTAGTGGTCCATCCAATTGACCACATCTTGCAATGCATGACCATCCTTGTGTAGCAGCCTCCATGGATTTGCAGGCACTGGCAAAAGGGGTGCTTACAATGGGGTGATCAGTATTTAGGACTTGGAGGGAACCAGTCAGAAATCTGGAGGTCTGGATGTATAGTGAGGCTGGCATCTGAGGTCCAGTGTGTGCTCAGACAGAGGAATAGCATGCTGAACCCAATCACTATCTACCCTGCCCCTCTGGACTCATCCTCATCTTCTTCCTGGCTGCAGGGCTCTAGAATAACCATCCCTTGCCCCCACCCTCAATTCTTAAGTTGTTTCTCATTTCCCCTCCCTCTGAGTATCAAATTACCCTGCAGCACAGCTGCCACCAGCTCTCTCCTGAGCAACCACTTGTGAAGTTTTGCCAAATAACTAACAACTCCATCAGTATAATATAAATAAATTCATTTGCCATATGGTGGGGAGACCTCAGGAGAGATTTTGTGGGTGATGCCTGAGGTAGGGTGTGGGATCACCTACTGTGTTCAGGGCCCATCTCCATCTCTTGAGAACTTTTGTGTCCCTTCCCCCCCCAGCCTCTGACTTGCACACCACCCCACCACACCTCCCTGCTGGACTGACAGTCCAAGTGCTTCTCTCTATAACATTTCATCTGATATATCCTGAACCAGTTTCATCATGAAATTGCTTAGATAGGACCACACTCTACAATTGCCATCTTGAAATTCTTAATAATTTTTATTAAAGGGCTCAGCATTCACACTGAGCCCCACAAATTATGAAGCCATTCCTGGGTATATTTTTGATTTATTCAAATTATTCTGTTTAGAAAAGTAATGCATGTTTATTTTAGAATATGTAGGAACTACAGATAAGACACAAGAAGAAAATGAAAAATAATTTAACATTCTGTATCCCAGAAATGAACGTTTTTAACCTTGTGGTTTATGTCTACTGAGGACTTTTCTTTGCAGAAATGAACAAAACAGAGCATCTTTTACAGAATGAAGCACAGCATGCTTTCTATTGGTTTGCTGTGTTTTTAACTTAATTCTTCCTATTGGCTTGTCTATTCTTTCCTCAGTTATCCATCATTTTTAATGATGGACTTGTGTTCCATTGTGTGCCTGTCCCAACATTAATTTAACCTTCTTTCCTTGAATATTGGCTGATTTCCTGAGGACAGACATCCTCCCAGTGAGAGGAGTGTGAGTCTTTGATTGTGGCCATAGGACCCACTCTGAGAGATAAATTAGGACATTGATTAAATTACTACATATGTCTATTCCTGGCACACACAAGTTTGGAACAACCCCAGTATTCAAACAAACCTTCCATGTGAGCTCAGACCAGCACTGTCCTTCTGCTGAGCCTTGGACTCTGGTGTGCTACAGCCATAGAACTCCGGCCTCACTGAGGACAGGCCCATGGCACCTCACATCAGCTTGCAGCAAGCTCAGAGGTCCTCCTTGTCCTGTTGGGAATGTTTGGGGAGGAGCTTGCATGCCTGCCTGTGGCAGATGAGGTCTCTGATATACCCAAAGACATTCGAGTGCTCCTTGTCTTCCTTCCAGATGTCAGAACAGCTCAGTTGGGTTCACCATCGATTTGTGAGCAGACCACACACACCCTTTTCCTGAGACTGCAGGCCCAGGCTGACTACTGCAGAGGTGAACAGTGATGGTACTGTCTCCTCCATGGCTGTGGCTCCTTCTCCTTGACTGCTGGCCCCTCCACCTGGTGAGTGTCTGCTGCAGCCCACAGGTGTCTATGATCCAGGGACAGCACAAGTGTCAGTCATCACCCTTTCCCTCTTACCTGATTGCTTTTGACACATTTTTGCTAACTTTTCATTTCATTAGAGCAACTGAGTTGGCCAAAATGAAGAGTAATAATGGAAGGGAAATTTGGTATAAAGTTGGGGATTTGCATTAAATTTGCCTTAACTCTTAAATCCTCATAAATGCTAAAGGAAATCTCTCTACATCCATGCCTACTTTGCTGTGTTCTTGCTCCAAAGGCCCAGTGGGAGAGGAGTCCCCAAGGCTCCTGGTTAGGCAATGTGGGTGGCAGAGGCTTGTGTGTGGGGATTGCTGGTGTTTGGCAGAAGACTCCATGATCTTCAGACAGCTCAACTGTGGCACTGCCCTGGGGTCCCCACCTTCCTCCTGAGATCCCAGAAGATGGAGTTGTCCTGGATACAGGGGCTCAACTGACAGGCCAGGGAGGCCTTGCTGTGGAATGCTTCATGGGGGTTTGGGGGCCACTGAGCAGCTGTGCTTGTAGGTGTGTAACAGTGACAACTGGGCTTAGCGGGTTTGTCAGGGACCCTGCAGCCCCTTCCCTGCCAGGCCTATTTTCTTTTTAATGAACTAAAGAGTTTTATTGACATCACAGTACATTCAAGAATAATTTTAAGAACATTACAGCTGAAAGAGAATGACACATTTATAGTTTTATGCAGTATTTTTTGGAAGAACGTAATACAAATAAATTTTATTAAGTAACTTGAAGCAGCTTTTGGAAAAAGATCACCTATCCAAAGATTAAATAGGTGCCCCCTGGGGCAGGAGGGAGGGCTCAGGCCCAGGGTCAAGGTTGGGTTCAGTCAACAAGAGCTAATGAATCCTGGTGACTCTTTGAAATGTGAATTGTACAAGGAGGATGCAAATGTTTTGGGAAACAGCTGGGGTGAGGCCCAGGTTCTCAGTGGTCTAGAGCTCATGTCAGAGAGGTCCTGGGTGACAAGTGACAGCAGGCTGTGGCCTTCTTGGTGGCAGATTCCTGCATCTTCTCTTGCAGGCTCAATATGAACTTTGTGGGACTCCCATTGCACACTGAGGTGTCATGTTCAGGTAGGGACACCGCAGCCTGATTTATTTTCAAGGTCTTGATTTTTTGAGATTGGGGTTAATGTCACTGTGCCATTGCCATTGGCTTGAATGGAACTCTATCTCCCCAGTAAGTGGTGGTTGAGGCAATTTCTATGGATCTCCACAGTGCACGGTCCAGGATAGCCTGTGTCACTGTGTCCTGTGCTGCAGAATTTGTAAACCCCCCTTTCTGCCACAGAGGCTCCTACCAGCCTGACCCCTCACCACTATGGCCCCTCCTTCTGGGGAGAAGGAGCTGGTGGCCCCCCTAGAAGAGGGCTTCAGGTTTAAAGGATCATCCAGGCCACTAAAGGCCACAGTGCTGAGGCTGGGACTGCTCTCATCTACCTTGGAGGGTGCAGTTGAGGTAACGCATGTTTCCAGGAGGTAAGTGGGGTCTGAGGTGGGAGCTGACTATTCTTAAATGAGGGTTTCCTGTTGGAACTGAAGTATTCAGTCCTGTGTGGGAGCCAGGACCCAAGAGAGATGTCAAGGAGATGAGAGGGTCCTCCTTTACCTGCAGACCCCCAGGTGCCTGGCTGTGAAACCACTGGGCTGTACCAACTAGGTGGCAACTGATTGTCCTGCACCCTGTATCCCTGTGGGACTCAAGGGCAGGGCTGAAGTCAAGCTGTTTCACCCTCAGGCCTGCACAGAACCTGCCCTGGCCCCAGAAGTTTCCTGAGAATTTTGCCCCTGGGGGCTGCTCAGTGCAGCCTTCTGACCCAGAGTACACAGGGGCCCAGCTGGTGGGTGGGGAGTGCCCTTGTACAGGGCACCTGGAGGGGAAGCAAGGCCTGACCTGGGGCACTGTTTGTGATGCTCACCTGGAGCTGGCCATGACCCACATCACCTGCTGGGAGCTGCAGTGCAGCTTGGCTGTCTACATGCCAGGGAGTTGCTCACTTTGGTTGAAGTTCTAAGCTCATGTAGATGGAGGCCTCTCAGTGTGTGGGCAATATGTCCATGCTGTTTGACTGCCCACAGAGCCTGGGTGCCGGAGCTGTGTGAGCACAGCCTGGATACCAGGTTTAGGTGCTTGGGGTGAATCTGGGCTGTACTTTTTGGGGTCTCCAGGCACAGGGGTACCTGCGACTTGCTTTGCTCTATGAGGATGGTGGACAGTCAGGCAGGGGGAACTCACCATCTCATGACTACAACCATCATTGTCCATCTTTGAACCAGGAGTGGATGCTACCTTGGCCACATGCTGCCTCATGCACAGTGGGGATATACTGAGTGGAAGACCTGTCCCTCCTCCTGCTGCTTTCTTTCTCCCCACTTTTTGGGTTTGCTGTGCCTAGTTGCCCAGAGCTGCAGGCATGAGGCCCAACTCCTGCTTTGCAGGCTGGTGCTATGGAGTTGTTCAGTGTCCAGCCTGGGCAGGTGTGTACAAAGAATACTGGGGCTTGTCTAGTGATGAGAACCAGACCCTCAGTGACCCCCCAGATCAGGGCCTCTGACAGCTGAGTACTTGCAGGCACAATTTGCAGAGATCATCACACACCCAGGGTTCTCAACTTTGTACTCTTTTGTGTCCTCCACCCCTCTCAGGGTTTGGGCTTTATACCTGGGCTCCCACTAAGTATCTATTCCAGATCTGCAGATGGGGGAGTGACTCTGAGCCCCCTCCTATACCCAAGTTCCAGCAGCTCAATGGCAGCAGTGGCTGTGCAGGGAACATGGAGCTCCAAGTACAGGGGCCCTGGGTACTCTTCTGTGCTTCTCACTGAGACCTAGCAGACACCACCATCTTCTACCACCAGTTCAGCTGGTGGTGGTCATACACAGGGAAAGCCATTTTGAAGGAGGCAATGGTCCCATCTGGTCCAATGTGTTTTACTGATGGGGATGGAGCCCAATTTGTGGAGCTGCCCAGCAAGCACCCTGGAGTCTCCCACCTGTATCCCAGGAAACACATCCACTGCCATCTGCTCAGGTGGGTGCAGGGCAGGGACTGTGGTGGAGGGGAGGGTTTTGGGTGGATCCTGGAGCTTTGGAGTGGTCAGTGGGGAGGCCATAGGAGGTCATTCAGGGGTGAACAGAGGGTGAGTCATTCATGAATGAAAGATAGATTGAGATGGATAATAGTTCAATGTTGGGAATGAAAGGTAGGTAAGGGGCTAAAGGAGGTGGAGGGGGCAGAATAAGGAGTGTGGCTTTAGGGTAGACTCATGACAGGGCTGTGCTGAATGCTGATTCCCCTATTCATGCACACAGTGTCTTTTACCAGGAAGAATGCTGATATATGGATTTCCATTTGTTTTTGTCCTGCTTCCTTATTTCACTTCCTTTTTTTCCCAATTGAGTAATCTTTGTCACCTTGACAAAAATAAGTTAGCCAGATCCTCTTTGAAAATTTTCTCCACTTCCCTTGCCTCCACCAAAATCCTTTCTCCATGCAACAGATATTAATGCACCCTCTTCTCTGCTCTCCCATAAGAGCTTCTTAATGTATCTGTTATATATCTTATGTGGCACTTTTAAAAATCATGATGCTTTTTAAGGAAATGCTTTTTTGCCTCTATTTTCAATGAATAATGATAGTGATAATTTTATTTTGCTGATTTCTGCTTCACATACAATAGTTGTAGAATAAATGCTGGTTGAATAAATGACTAAATGAATGAAGATAATAGAATTAATATCTAGGATTTAGAGGAAAGTCATCATATATGTTTTTATTAAATTAAATTTTTCCTATATCTCTTTCACTATTAATCTAAGGTCAAATGTTTCATTTAATAGATTTTATTCCATAATTAAGTGATGTGTTTGAGTATCTGTGTCTTCATTTAAAAAGCGTTATACTTGATCAACAGTCATATACCAATAACTGTGCAAATTAAAAAAATAAATTAATGAATCACACACAAAAATCAGTTAGCTATAAATGTAAGGGTTCATTTTTGAGCTCTCCATTCTATTTCATTGATCTGTATGTCTGTCCCTTTTCAGTACCATGTAGTTTTTTTCTTGTCATCTTTATTCAAGTATTTCACAGCAGTTATATTACAAATTAGAGTAAATGTTCAAAATTCCAGAATTCAAAAATTAGATAATTTCAAACTAATTTAAAATGAAGTGAAATACAAAACATCAGCTTAACACAATTCTAAATTAAACTACAAATCCAAAGAGACCATAGTTGATGAATTCTACTTAATCTATAAAGTAAACACACATGACTGAAACCAAAACGCTAATGAACCAAATGTACATAGTACAAAAGTTGCAGGTACAAGCCCAAATTCAAGGTTACAATGTGATTACAAATAATAATTATAATAACAATGGCATTCATCTACGGGGCCTGACGTTGAAGATACCTATTGAACAGCATCATAGCTGAACCAACTTAAAAAAAAAAAAAGGGAAGATGAGAAATTACCACCCCACTCC
>JAQZBX010027000.1:0-28659 GCA_029593785.1 Cabassous unicinctus
GAATAAGTACTTAATACTATTAGTATCATCATATTCTGAAATATTGTCCACTGTTAATTTGTTTTCCTTTAATATTAATCATATTGCATATAGATTATGCATATACAATTCTTAATGAATTAGTTTTCTCTTTTATCTGCCCAGTTTACAACAGATTAGGAGGGGCAAGCTAGGAATTGGTAAGGCTGTTAGAGGAGTTCATGCAGAACCTCAGTGAACAAATACTACCTGGATGAATGCTATGTGCCAATAGGCGTTGGGCATTGGAGAGATAGCAGCCGCTAACCTCAAGGAGTTTATAATCTAAGTTGGAGTTTAACAAACTACTACCCAAGGGCCAAATCCAGTGCTCTGCCTATTTTTTAAAAATTGGGGTGACATTGACCTAACATAAAATTAACCAATTTAAAGTGACACTAAGTACATTCATAATGTTATACAACCATCACCATAATCTAGTTCTAGAACTTTTTTTTATCATCCCAAACAGAAACCTTATACCCATTAAGCAGTACACCCCCATTTTCCTTCTTTCCCATCACCTGGCAATCATAAATTTACTTTCTGTTCGTATGGATTTGCCTATTCTGAATATTTCAAATAAGTGAAATCCTACAATACGCAGCCTTCTGTATTTGGCTTCTTTTACTTTGCTTAATGTTTTCAAAGTTCATTCCTGTTGTAGCATGTATCAGTACTTAGTTCCTTTTTAAGGCTGGATACATTCCATTCCATGTATATACCACATTTGTTTACCAGTTTATCATTTGGTATATATTTGGGTTGTTCCCAACTTTTGTCTACTGTGAATAGTACTCTATGAACATGCATGTACCTGTATTTACTTGAGTACTTGTTTTCAGTTTTTTTGTTTGTATACCTAGAGGTGGAACTGCTGAGTCAAATGATAATTCTATGTTTAACTTTTTGAGTAACTACCAGTATTACACAATGGCTGAACCACTTTGCATTCCTACTGGCAATGTATAAGTATTCTTGCCAATACTTGTTATTTTTCTTTTTTTTTTTTTTTTAATTATTATTATTAAAGTCTTCCTAGTGGGTGGGAAGTAGTCTCATGGTAGTTTTGATTTTCATTTCCATAATGACTAGTGATTTTGAGCATTTTCTCATGTGCTTGTTGGCCATTTGTATATCCTCTTTGGAAAAATGTCTATTCAAGTCCTCTGTTGATTTTTTAGTTGGATCGTTAGTCTTTTTATTGTTGCATTTTAAGAGTTCTTTATATATTCTGGATACTATACCATTATCAGTTATATGATTTGCAACTATTTTCTCCAAATCAATAGGTGTCTTTTCACTTTCATGGTGTGCCCTTTGATGCACCAAAGTTTTGAATTTTCATGAAGTCCAATTTATCTAGTTTTTGTTTTGTTGCTTATGCTTTGGTGTCCTAAGAATCCACTGCCAATTCTGATTCATGAAAATTTACCCTTGATTTCTAAGAATTTTACACTTTCCACTCTTATATTTAGATCAGTAATCCATTTTGACTTATCTTTGAGTATGATGTGAGGTAGGAATTCAACTTTATTCTTTTGCATATGGATATCCAGTTTTCCCAGAAACCTTTGATGAGGAGACTATTCTTTCCCTATTGAATGATCTTAGCACCTTTGCTGAAAGTCAGTTTATTGTAAATATGTGGGTCTATTTCTAAACTCCCAGTTCTATTCCATTGGTCTATATTACAAGTCTATTCGTATGCCAGTACCACACTGTTTTGATTGTTGTAGCTTTCTAGCAAGTTTTGAAATTGAGAAGATGAGTCCTCCAACTTTGTTCTTCTTTTTCATTATTGTTTTGGCTATTCAGGACCTCTTGAAATTCCATATAAATTTGCAGATCAGTTTTTAATTAAAAAAAAAAAAAAAAGACCATTGAAAGTTTAATAGGGATTGCATTGGATCTGCAGATTTTTTTGGATAGTATTGTCATCTTAGCAATATTAAGTCTTCCAATCCATAAACACAGGATGCCTTGCCATTTATTTAGATTTTCTTTAATTTCTTTCTGCAGTGTCTTGAAGTTTTCAGTGTACAAGTCTTTCACTTCCATGGTTAAATTTATCCCTAGATGTCTTATTCAGTTGGATACTATTTTAAAAGAAATTGTTTTATATGAATACACTGAATACCAATTCCTGTACTCTTTGGATGGATTTATGCTTTATTGGTATGTATCAATAAAATTGGGGGAAAAAGTTACTACATACTGGTTGACTCCATCCTATACAAAATATAAATACAATAAATTAGAGAGATTGAAATAGAATAGCAGCTATGTTTGACAGGGGAAGTTTAGAGAAATTGAAAGGTGATTATTAAGGGTTAGAGTATTTTTTTATTGTTTGTTTTTTGTTTTGTATTATTACTATTATTATGGAAGTAATGAGAATGCTCTAATAGTGATTGAAGTGATGAATGCACAACTATGTGATTGTACCAAATACCATTGATTGTACACTTTGCATGGATTGTATGCTTTATTAATATGTATCAATAAAATTGATTTTTTAAAATCTAGCAAAATATAAAAAAAGGAATTTTTTTCTTAATTAATTTCATCTTTGAATTGTTCATTGCTAGTGTACAGAAAGACAACTGATTTTTGTATGTTGATCTTGTATCCTGAAACTCTACAGAATTCATTCATTAACCTTAATATTTTTTATGGAGTCTTTGAGATTTTTATATATAGGATTATGTCAACTGTGAATAGATAATTTTGCATCTTCTTATCCAATTTAGATGCTCTTTATTTATTTTTCTTGCCTAATTGCTCCATTTAGAACTTCCAGTGCAGTGTTGAATAACAATGGAGAGAGCAGACATCTTTGTCTTGTTCCTGATCTGAGGGGGGAAACTTTCAGTCTTTCACAATTGAATATGGTGTTAGCTGTAGGTTTTTCTTAAATGCACTTTATTATGTTGAGGAAGTTTCCTTCTATTCCTAGTTTGTTGAGTGTTTTTTATCATGAAAGGATGTTGGATTTTGTCAACTGCTTCTTCTGTATCAATTGAGGTGATAATGTGGTTTCTTCACCTTCGTTCTATTAATTTGTTGTATAATATTCATTGATTTTCTTATGTTGAACCACTCTTGCTTTCCTTGGATAAATCCCACTTGGTCATAGTGTATAATCTTTTTAATGTGCTGATGGATTTAGTCTGCTAGCATTTTGTTGATGATTTTTAAATTTATATTCATAAGGGATATTGGTCTTTACTTTTCCTTTCTTGTGGAGTCTTTATTTGGCTTTGGTACCAAGGTAATATTGGTCTCATAGAAGGAGTTAGGAAGTGTTCCATGTGCTTTTAATTTTTGGAAGAGTTTGAGAAACATTGGTGTTAATTCATCTTTATTTATTTATTTTTTTAAAAGATTTATTTATTTACTTGATCCATTTTAAAAACCCCCTTCCCCATTTTCTGTTTTGTGTCCATTCGCTGGGCAATTCTCTGTGTCTGTTTCATCTCTTCTCATCCTCCTCCTCCAGTCTTCACCAGGATTCGATCCTGGAGACCTCCGATGTAGGAGAGAGGTGTTCTGCCATCTGTGCCACCTCGGCTCCCGAATTCATCTTTAAATGTTTGATAGAATTCACCAGTGAAGCCATCTGGACATGGACTTTTCTTTGTTGGAAGGTTTTTTGTTCCCTATATTGGAAGGTTTTTGGTTACTGATTCTCTTTACTTGTTATGAATCTGTTG
This sequence comes from Cabassous unicinctus, assembly GCA_029593785.1. Classification (NCBI taxonomy): domain Eukaryota; kingdom Metazoa; phylum Chordata; class Mammalia; order Cingulata; family Chlamyphoridae; genus Cabassous; species Cabassous unicinctus. The sequence goes on from JAQZBX010027000.1 coordinate 3,735, forward strand.
AGAATTTCTAATTTTTCTTTAATCAATTTTGATTACTTGTATTTTCCTGGGAATCTGTCTACTTCAACTTTGTTATCTAATTTGTTAGCATATAATTGTTCATAGTATTCTCTAATAATCTTTTTTGTTTCTGTAAGGCTTTGGATAGTAATGTCCCCACTTTCATTTTTTTTTATTTTAATATTTTTAGCTTTAGATTGTACATTTAATAATTGAAAATATAAACAATAAAAAAATAAAAAGAAAACAGTTGAATAAAAACATACATTTCTCAATTAAATGTTCTGGATACATATAATTTTTTTTTGAATCATACAATATGTTATACAATATATTTGGATCACAGTAACACAATCACACAGTATTTGTCCTTTTCTGTCTGGCTTGCTTTGCTCAACATAATGTCCTCCAGGTTCATCCATGTTGTCATATGCTTTACAACTTCATTTCTTCTTACCGTTGCATAATATTCCATCATGTGAATACACCACAGTTTAAACATTCATCAGTTGATGGACACCCGGGTTGTTTCAAACTTTTGGCAATCATGAATAATGCTGCTATGAACATCAGTGTGCAGATGTCTGTTCATGTCACTGCTCTCAGTTCTTCTGGGTATATACCCAGTAGTGCTATTGCTGGGTCACAAGGCAAGTCTATATTCAGCTTCTTTAGGAACTGCCAAACAGTCCTCCACAGTGACTGTACCATTTTGCATTCCCACTAACAGTGAATAAGTGTGCCTATCTCTCCATATCCTCTCCTATCAGTGGCCATTCTGATAGGTGTGAAATGCTATCTCATTGTAAAAGCCAGGGCCATAAAACTACCAGAAGAAAATGAAGGGAAACATCAGTTTTGATTGGCATTTCCCTAATCATTAGTGATGTTGAGCATTTTTTCATGTGTTTTCTTTGCCATTTGTATTTCTTCTGTCAACAAGTGTTTATTCAAGTCTTTTGCCCATTTTTAAATTGAGTTCTTTGTCTTTTTATTGTTGAGTTGTAACATCTCTTTATATAACCTGGATATTAAACTCTTATCTGATATGTGATTTCCAAATATTTTCTCCCATTGAATCAGCTGCCTTTTCACCTTTTTGACAAAGTCCTGTGAAGTGCAAAAGTGTTTAATTTTGAGGAGTTCCCATTTATCTATTTTTTCTTTGGTTGCATGTGCTTTGGGTGTAAGGTCCAAGAAACCACCACCTACTACAAGGTCTTGAAGATGTTTCCCTTCATTTTCTTCTAGTACTTTTATGGTCCTGGCTTTTACATTTAGGTCTTTGGTCCATTTTGAGTTGATTCTTGTATAGGGAGTGAGATACGGGTCCTCTTTCATTCTTTTGGTTATAGATACCCAGTTCTCCTAGCACCATCTGTTGAAGAAACTATTTTATCCTGTTAACATTGACTTGGTAGGTTTGTCAAAATCCAGTTGACAATATAGGTGAGGGTTTATTACTGGATTCACAATTCTATTCTATGGATGATGTGTCTATCTTTATGCCAGTATCATGCTGTTTTGACCACTATAGCTTTGTAATATGCTTCAAGTCAGGCAGTGAAATTCCTCCCATGTCCCTCTTCTTTTTTAGAGTGCTTTTGGCTATTCAGGTGCACTTTCCCTTCCAAATGAATTTCGTAATTGCCTTTTCTAATTCTGTAAAGTAGGCTGTGGAAATTTTTATTGGTATTGCATTGAATCTACAAACCAGTTTGAGGAAGATTGACGTCTTCACGATATTTATTTTTCCAATCCATGAACACGGAATGTCTTTTCATTTATTTAGGTCTTTTTAAATTTTCTTTTATCATTGTTTTGCAGTTTTCTGCATATAGGTCCTGTACTTCTTTGGTTAAATTAATTCCTAGGTATTTGAGTATTTTTGTTGCTATTGTAAATGGAATTTCCCCCTGTACAAAAACATTACTGATTTTTGCATGTTGATCTTGTATCCTGCCACTTTGCTGAACTCACTTGTTGGCACAAGTAGCTTTGTCGTAGATACTTTAGAATTTTCTAAATACAAGATTATCTCATCTGCAAATGGTGAGAGTTTTACTTCCTCTTTTCCTATTTGGATGCCTTTATTATTATTTTTTTCTTGTCTAATTGCCTTAGCTAGAACTTCTAGTACATTACGAATAACAATGGTAACAGTGGGCTTCCTTGTTTCGTTCCAGATCTTAGAGGAAAAGCTTTAAACCTTTCCCCATTGAGTATGATGTTGGCTGTGGGTTTTTCATATATACCTTTTATCAGATAGAGGAATTTCCCTTCTATTTCTATCTTTTCAAGTGTTTTTATCAAAAAAGGCTGCTGGATTTTGTTGAATGATTTTTCTATGTCGATAGAGATGATCATGTGCTTTTTTTCCTTCAATTTGTTAATGTGGTGTATTACATTGAATGATTTTCTTATGTTGAACCAGCCTTGCATATCAGGAATAAATCCCACTTGGTTGTGATGTATAAGTCTTTTGATATGTTGTTGGGTTTGATTTGCAAATATTTTGTTGAGAATTTCTGCATTTTGTTGAAAATTTCTAATGTTCATTAGAGAGATTGGTCTGTAATTTTCTTTTCTTGTAGTATCTTTACCTGGTTTTGGTATTAGGGTGATGTGGGCTTCCTAAAATGTTTTGGGTAATTTTCCCTCGTCTTCAATTTTTTGTAAGAGTTTAAACAGGATTGGTGTTAATTCTTTTTGAAATGCTTGGTAGAATTCACTTGTGAGGCCATCTGGTCCTGGACTTTTCTTTGCTGGGAGATTTTTGATGGCGTATTCAATCTCTTTAAATGTGATTGGTTTGTTAAGTTCTTGTATTTCTTGTAGAGTCAGTGTAGGTTGTGTATTTCTTGGAATTTGTCCATTTCATCTAGGTTGTCTAGTTTGTTGGCATACAGTTAGTATCCTTTCATGATCTTTTTTAATTTCTGTGGGGTCAGTCATAGCTTCTCCTCTTTTATTTCTGATTGTATTTATTTGCATCTTCTCTCTTTTTTCCTTTGTTAGTCTAACTAGGGGTTTGTCAATTTTGGTGATCTTCTCAAAGAACCAGCTTTTGATTTTGTTCATTTTCTCTATTGTTTTTTGTTGTTCTCAATTTCATTTATTTCTGCTCTTATCTTTATTATTTCTTTCCTTCTTCTTGCTTTGGGATTGGTTTGCTGTTACTTTACTAATTTCTCTAGTTGTTCAGTTAAATCTTTGAGATTAGCTCTTTCTTCTTTTTTAATACAGGTGTTAAGGGCTATAAATTTCCCCCTCAGGACTGCCTTCACTGTATCCTGTAATTTTTATAAGTTGTGTTCTCGTTTTCATTTGTCTCAATATATTTACTGATTTCACTTGCAATTTCTTCTTTGACCCACTAATTATTTAGGGTCAAAGAATCCATAAATAAATATTGTTCAGCCTCAACACATTTGTGAATTTATTTTTTTTCCTATTATTGATTTCCACTTTCATTCCATTATGATCTGAGAAGGTGCTTTGTATAATTTCAAACTTTTAAAATATTTATTGTGCCCTAACATATGGTCTACCCTGGAGAAAGATCCATGGGCACTTGAGAAGAATGTATAACTCACTGAGTTTAGATGCAATATTCTGTATATGTCTGTTAAGTCTAACTCATTTATCATATTGTTCAAGTTCTCTGTTCCCTTGATAATCTTCTGTCTAGTTGTTCTATCTAATGATGTGAGTGGGGTGTTGAAGTCTCCAATGATTATTGTAGAGATGTCTATTTCTCCCTTTAGTTTTTCCATAGTTTGTCTCATGTATTTTGGGATACCCTGGTTAGGTGCATAGATATTTATGACAGTTATAACTTCCTGGTGGATTGTCCCTTTTATTAATGTATAGTGGGCTTCTGTATCTCTTTTAACTTTTTTACATTTAAAGTGTGTTTTGTCCAATACTAGTATAGCTACCCCTGCTCTTTTTTTTTTTTTAAGATTTATTTATTTATTTAACCCCCCTCCCCCATTGTTTTGTGCTCCCTGTCTGCTCTCTATGTGTTCTTCTGTGTTTGCTTGTCTTCTCTTTAGGTGGCACTGGGAACCCATGCTGGGACCTTCTGGAGTGGGAGAGAGGTGTTCAATCTCTTGCGCCACCTCAGCTCCCTGGTCTGCTGTGTCTCTTACGGTCTCTTCTCTGGGTCTCTTTTTGTTACGTCATCTTGCTGCGCCAGCTCTCTGTGCTGGCCAGCACTCCTGCATGGGCCAGCACTCCTGCGCAGACCAGCTCGCTGCACGGGCCAGCTTGCCTTTCACCAGGAAGCCTCGGGAATCGAACCCTGGACCTCCTATATGGTAGATGGGAGCCCAATCACTTGAGTCACATCCATTTCCCATACCCTTGCTCTTTTTTGGTTACTATTTGTGTGGAATATCTTTTCCCAACCTTTCACTTCTAGCCAGTTTGTATCCCTGGGTGTAAGGTGAGTCTCTTGTAAGCAGCATATGGATGGCTCATGTTTTTTTTAACCATTCCACCAATCTGTATCTTTTGATTGGATGTTTAATCCATTCACATTCAATGATATTACTGTAAATGCATTATTTATTTCCACCATTTTATTCTTTGGTTTTCGTATGTTGCATCATATTTTTGTCTGTCCTTTTACTCTCTTGGTTATCCTTTCCCTATTCTTTCTTCTATTCTCTTCTCCAGGCCTCTCTTTCCTGTCTTTTTATTTCAGATTCTAAGGCTTCCTTTAATATTTCCTATAAAGGTGGATTCTTTTTTGCAAACCCTCTTAGTTTCTGTTTGTTTGTGAATATTTTAAACTCACTTTCATATCTGAATGACAGTTTTGCTGGATAAAGGATTCTTGCCCAGCAGTTTTTCTCTTTTAGTATCCTAATTGTATCATACTACTGACTACTCGTCTCCAGGGTTTCTGAAGAGAAATCTGCACTAAATCTTACTGGACATCCCTTGTATGTGACGGTTTGCTTCTCCCTTGCTGCTCTGACAATTTTCTTTTTCTTTTTTTTTTTTTTTGAGGATGCTTGTGCTGTTTAATGGGTGCCATGTGCCCAGAGAGAATTTTCTCTTTGACATTTGACATTTTAAGTGGTATGTCTTGGAGTAGGTCTATTCAGATTTATTCTGATTGGGGTACAGTGCACTTTTTGGACATGGAATTTCATTTCTTTCATGAAAGTTGGGAAATTTTCAGTTATAATTTCCTCAAATACTCTTTCTGATCATTTTTCCTTCACTTCTCCTCTTGCAACTCCCATGACATGTATGTTGTTGTGTTTCATGTTGTCATTCAACTCTCTGAGCCGCTGCTCAATTTTTTCCATTCATTTGCTCTCTGTTCTTTCCTCTCTTCAATTTCAGCTCTTCTGTTTTTGGTATCACTTATTCTTTCTTCTATCATTTGTGTCTGCTGTTGTATGCCTCTAATATGTTTTTTATCTCACCTATTGTGTCTTTCAGTCCCCTGAGCTCTGTTACTTTTCTGTTTGGGATTTCAAATTGTTCTTTGCACTTGCTCAGTGTCTTCTTGATGTCATTTATCTCTTTAATCATATTGTCTTTCAACTCATTAATTTGATTTTGGAAATTTGTGTGTATCTCACTAATTAGTTCCCTTAAATACTGCATATCTTCTGGGGCCTTGATGTATTCCTTTTCTTGGGCCATGTCTTCCATTTTCTTAGTATGGCTCATAATTTTTTGCTCATGTCTAGGCATCTGATTAGGGTATAGTTTACTCAGATGCTCAATTTCTTCCTCTTCCAGTAACTGGTTGCAGACCCACTTGCTTGGGCCTTTAGGAAGGAAGCTATAAAGGCTGGAAAAATTCTCTTATTTTTAATTTTCTCACGGGCACTTCCTTGGTCTGCCAGAAGGTGGCACTCCTTGGCAGCTTTCAGTTCAGTGTCTGGTTGGAGTGTATTTGTTGCAATGCAGACTGGATCAATGTGATAGTGCTTCCTGCCTTGGGGCTAAGAGCCTTGTAATTCAAACTTTCTCAGAGACAGTTCTCCAGCCTTCTTTGGCAGCCCCCTTCCTTTTCCTGGGTCGGAAATATTTCCACTCTCTTCTGAGTCCTCAACAATCAGTCCTGGTTAGTAGAGAAGGAAATTGAGAGGGTTGTATATCTTTAGCCCCTTGCTGGCTCCCAAGGCAAACAATGGCACGGCCCCACTGGCCTGGAATGGCTCCTGGGACACAGTAGACCAAATTTGTGAGTCAAAAGCTGTGTCTCTCTATCTCCCCTTTCCTGGGGTAGTGGATCTCTGGAGCCTCCTTTGTCAGGCCCAAAGGCCTGAGAATTCTAAAATGTCTTTAGTGTGGGGGAGGGTGCTGGCAGCAGCAGCTGCTGGTTTCAACTCACAGTTCTGTCATTGCAAATCCCCTCCTTTGTCCCTTTCTCCTCTGGGTGGTGTCCAGCCTTCATCTGGTGTCCTAAACCCTAGAAGATCTTTTTTCCAGGCTGTTTCAGCCTATCTTCTAGCTACTTTTCTGGAGGAGAAAACCCCACTTTCATTTCTGATTTTAGTTATTTGTGTCTTCTCTCTCTCTCTCTCTTTTTTTTTTTTCTTAGTCTAGATAAAGTTTTGTCAGTTTTGTTGATTTTTTAAAGAACCAACTTTTGGATTTGTTGAGTGTCTCTATTGTTTTTCTATTTTCTATTTCATTATCTCCACTATGATCTTTATTATTTCCTTCCTTCTGCTCTCTTTGGGTTTCATGTGCTCTTCTTTTTCTAGTTTCTTAAGGTATAAAATTAGATTATTGATTTGAGATCTTTCTTCTTTTTTAATGCATGCATTTACAGGTATAAAATTCCCACTGAGTACTACTTTTGCTGTGTTCAATAAGTTGTCATATGTTGTGCTTTGTTTTCATTTGTATCTTAAGAATTTTCTAATTTCCCTTGTGATTTCTTCTTTGATGCACTGGTTATTTAAGAGCGTCTTGTTTAATTTTCACATATTTGTGAATTTTCCAATTATCCCTCCACTATTGATTTTTCATTTCCTTCCATTGTGGTCTAAGAAGATACTTTTATGATTTCAATCTTTATAAGTTTTTTGACACTTGTTTTGTGACTTAAAATATGGTCTCTTCTGGAGAATGTTCCATATGCACTTGAGAAGAATGTGTATTCTGCTATTGTTTGGTGGAGTATTCCATATATCTATTTTCTTATCCATAGTCTGTCTAGAACTAGATGTCCTATCCATTATTGAAAGTAGTATATTGGAGTCTCCTGCTGTTAATATGAAACTGTATATTTCTCCCTTCAAATCTGTCAATATTTGCTTCATATATTTTGGGAGCTCTGTTGTTAGGTTCCCATATGTCTACAATTGTTAATTTTCTTCATGAATTGACCCTTTCATGAATATATAATGTATTTCCTTGTCTCTTGTAACAGTTTTTGACTTAAAGTCTATTTTATCTGATGTTGGTATAACTACCCAGCTCTCTTTTGATTACCTTTTGCATGGAATATCTTTTTCCATCCTTTTACTTTCAACCTATTTCTGTCTTTGAATCTAAAGTGAATCTCTTGTAGACAGCATATAGTTGGGTCATGTGTACTTCTTCATTCTGTCAATCTCTGCCTTTTGATTGGAAAACTAATCCATTTACATTACATTGATAATAATTACTGGTAAGGAAGGACTTATATCTGCCATTTTGCTATTTGTTCTTTGCATGTCTTATACTTCTTTTGTTTGTAATTTTCTCTATTATGCCCTTCTTTTGTGTTTAAATGATATTTTAGTGAATCACTTTGATTCCTTTCTCATTTATTTTTTGTGTATTTTTTTTACTTTTTTTTTTTAGTGGTTACCATGAGGATTATAGTTAACATCCTAAATTCATAATGATCTAGTTTGAATTGATAGCAACTTAGCTTTAATAGCATACAAAACCTGTCCTCTACAGCTATGCCCCCCTTTATTTTCACAAATTACATCTTTATATGTTGTATGACTATTAGCATAGATTTATAATTATTGTTTATGCATTTATTTTCTGGTGAACCATATTCTAGTTATTAACTCCATGAGATTATACATTATATTTAGTTCATAATAGCACAATTCATACAATATTTGTAGTTTTGTGCCTAGCTTCCTTCCTCAACATAATGTCCTCCAGGTTCATCTATGTGGTCATATGCTTCACAACTTCATTTCTTCTTACAGCTGCATAATATTCCATCATGTGTATATACACCACAGTTTTTTTTATCCATTCTTCAGTTTATGGACACCTGGGTTGTTTCCATCTTTTGGCAATCATGAATAATGTCACCATGAACATTGGTGTACAGATATCTGTTCCTGTCACTGCTCTCATTTCTTGTGGGTGTATACCTAGTAGTGTTATTGTTGGGTCATATGGCAAATCTATAATCAGCTGCTTTAGGAACTGCCAAACAGTCCTCCACAGTGGCTATACCATTCTACATACCCATCAACAGTGAATAAGCATTCCTATCTCTCCACATCCTTCCAACACTTGTAGTTTTCTGTCTTTTTAATAGTGGCCATTCTAATAGGTATGAAAGAATATCTCATTGTAGCTTTGATTTGCATTTCCCTAATTGTTAGTGATGTTGAACAGTTTTTTCATGTTTTTTTTTGTTTTTGTTTTTTTGCCATTTGTATTTCTTCTTTGGACAAATGTCTGTTGAAGTCTTTGTCCATCTTTAAATTGGGTCGTTTGTCTTTTTATTGTTGAGTTGTAACATCTTTTTATATATTATGGCTTTTAAACCTTAAGGAATGTGAGATTTCCAAATATTTTCTCCCATTGATTTGGCTGCCTTTTCACCCTTTTGACAAAGATCTTTGAGGTGAAAAAGTGTTTAATTTTGAGGAGGTCACAATTATCTATTTTTTCTTTTGTTGCTCATGCTTTGGGTGTAAGGTCCAAGAAACCACCACTTACCACAAGATTTTGAAGATGTTTCTCTACATTTTCTTCTAGTAGTTTTATGTTCCTGGCTTTTATATTTAGATCTTTGGTCCATTTTGAGTTAATTCTTGTATTGGGAGTGAGATAGTGGTCCTCTGACATTCTTTTGGTTATGGATATCTATTTCTCCTAGCACCATTTGTTGAAGGAATTGTTTTGTCTCATTAACATAGGCTTGGTAGGTTTGTCAAAAAGCAGTTGGCTGTAGAGGTAAAGATTTATTTCTGGACTCTCAATTTTATTCCACTGATCAATGTGTCTACCTTTATGTCACTCTCGTGCTGTTATGACTGCGGTAGCTTTGTAGTATATTTCAAGGTCAGGCAGTAAAAGTCCTCCCACATCTCTCTTCTGTTTTAGAATGCTTTTGGCTATTTGGGTGTACTTTCCCTTCCAAATAAATTTGGTTATTGCATTTTCTCTTTCTGTAAAGCAGGCTGTTGAAATTTTGATTGGCATTACATTGAATCTATAAATCAGTTGGATAGGATTGACATCTTCACAATATTTAGTCTTCCAATCTATGAACATGGAATGTCTTTCCATTTTGAACAAGTCTTTGATTTCTTTTAGCATCACTTTGTAGTTTTCTGAATATAAGTCCTGTACTTCTTTGGTTGAATAGATTCCTAGGTATTTGAGTCTTTCTGTTGCTATTGTAAATGGAATTTTTTCCTGATTTCCTTCTAGATTGTTCAATACTAGTGTACAAAAACATTACTGATTTTTGCATGTTTATCTCATATCCGGCCACTTTTCTAAACTCATTTATTACCTCAAGTAACTTTGTCATAGACATTTCAGAATTTTCTAAATATAGGATCATGTCATCTGTGAATAATCAGAACTTTACTTCATCTTTTCCTTTTTGGATGTCTTTAATTTTTTTTCCTGTCTAATTTCTCTAACTAGAACTTCTTGCACAATGTGGAATAACAGTGGTGACAATAGGCATCCTCTCTTGTTCCCGACCTTGGATGGAAAGCTTTCCAACTTTCCCCATTGAGTACGATGTTGGTTGTGGGTTTTTCATATATGCCCTTTATTGTATTGAGGAGTTTTTATCAAGAAAATATGCTGGGTTTTGTCAAATGCCTTTTCTGCAACGATCAAGATGATCATGTAGCTTTTTCCCTTCAATTTTCTAATGTGGTGTATAACATTAATTGATTTTCCTATGTTGAACCATCCTTGCATCCCAAGAATAAATCCCACTTGGTCATAGTGTATAATACTTTTGATATGCTGTTGGAATTGATTTGCAATTATTTTGTTGAGAATTTTTCCATCTATGTTCATTAGACAGACTGGTATGTAAATTTCTTTCCTTGTAGTATCTTTATCTGGCTTTAGTATTAGCGTGATGTTGGCTTCATAAAATGTGTTGGGTAATTTTCTCTCCCCTTCAATTTTTTTAGAGAGTTTAAACAGGGCTGGTGTTAATTCTTCTCAAAAATGCTTGGTAGAATTTACCTGTGAAGACATCCAGTCCTGGATTTTTTTTTTTTTAGGAGATTTTTGAGGACTGATTCATTCTCTTTAAATGTGATTAGTTTGTTAAGTTCTTGTATTTCTTGTAAAGTCAATGTAGGTGTTTGTGCATTTCTAGGAATACCTCCATTTCATTGAGGTTGACTAGTTTGTTGGCATACAGTTTCTCATAATATCCTCTTATGATCTGTTTTATTTCTGTGGAGTCAGTTATAACATCCCTCCTTTCGTTTCTGGTTTTATGTATTTGGATCTTTTCTCTTTTTTTCTTTCTTAGTCTAGCTGAGGGTTTGTCAATTTTATTGATATTCTCAAAGAACCAGCTTTTGGTTTTGTTGATTTTTTTCTATTTTTCTTTCTTGTTCTCAATTTCATTTATTTCTGCTCTAATCTTTATTATTCCTTTCCTTCTGTTTGCTTTGGGAATGGTTTTCTGTTCTTTTTCTAGTTTCTCTAGTTTTTCAGTTAGATTTTTTATTTTGGCTCTTTCTTGCTTTTTAATATAGGCATTTAGGGCTATAAATTTCCCTCTCAACACCACCTTCACTGTATTCCATAAGTTTTATAAATTGTGTCTTATTTTCATTTGTCTCACTATATTTACTAATTTCACTTAATTTCTTCTTTGACCCGCTAATTTTTTAAGAGTGTGTTCAGCCTCCACACATTTGCGAATTTTCCCCTTTCCCTTATATTATTGATTTCCAGTTTTATTCCATTATGATCTGAGAAGGTGCTTTGCATAATTTCAGCCTTTTCATATTTATTAAAATATGAATAGGTTCCAAGGCGGGACCTAACATATGGTCTATCCTGGAGAAAGATCCATAAGCACTTGAGAAGAAACTATAACCCACTGATTTATATAGTTATATATACCTAACTGTCTGTTAGGTTTAGCTTGTTTATCATATTGTTCAAGTTCTCTGTTTTCTTGTTGATATTTTGTCTATTTGTTCTATCTAATGATGTGAGTGGTGTGGTTTAAGTCTCCAACTATTATTGTAGAGATGTGTATTTCTCCCTTCACTTTTGCCAGAGTTTGTCTCATATATTTTCAGGCATCCTGGTTAGGTTCATAGATATTTATGACTGTTACTTCTTCCTGGTGGATTGTCCCTTTTATTAATATATAATGGCCTTCTGCTCTCATATATTTTTTTGCATTTAAAGTCTGTTTTGTCCAATATTAGTAAAGCTACCCCTGCTCTTTTTTTGGTTACAATTTGCATGGAATATCTTTTTCCAACCTTTCACTTTCAGCTGATTTATATCCTTGGATCTAAGGTGAGTCTCTTGTAGGAAGCATGTGGGTGGCTCATGTTTTTTTATCCATTATGTCAGCCTATATCTTTTGAATGGGGAGTTTAATTCATTCACATTCAATGGTATAACTGTAATTGCATTATTTACTTCCACTGTTTTATTCTTTGGTTTTCATATGTCACATCTATTTTCATCTGTTTTCTACTCTTTTGGTTATCCTTTCTGATAATCCTCCCTTCTCTAATTTCCTCTAAGCCTCTCTTTCCTGTCTTTTTCTTTTGGGCTGTAAGGCTCCTTTTCATGCTTCCTACAAAACTGGATTCTTTTTCATGAATTCTTTTAGTTTTTTTTTTTTTAATATTTTAAACTCACCTTCGTATTTGAAGGACAATTTTGATGGATAGGGAATTCTTGGCTGATAACTTTTCTCTTTCACTATACTAATTATATCATACCACTGTCTTCTTGCTTCCATGGTTTCTGATGAGAAATCTGCACTAAGTCTTACTGGGCATCCCTTGTATGTGATGGTTTGCTTCTCTATTGCTGCTCTCAGAATTTTCTGTTTATCTGTGGAGTTTGATATTCTGAGTAGTATGTGTCTTGGGGTACATCTATTCAGATTTATTCTGACTTGCATACACTGTGCTTCTTGGACATGTAAATTCATTTCTTTCATGGGAGTTGGGAAATTTTCAACATTATTTCCTCAAATACTCTTTCTGCCCTTTTTCCCTTCTCTTCTCCATCTGGAACCCCTAATGACATGCATGTTGTTGCACTTCATATTATCATTCAACCCCCTGAGCCCCTGCTCAATTTTTTCCACTCTTTTCTCTCTCTGTTCCTCTCTCTCTTCAATGTCAGCTGTTCTGTCTTCTGCAGCACTTATTCTTTCTTCTGTCATCTCAAGTCTGCTGTTGTATGCCTGTAATGTGTTTGTGTGTGGAGGCGGGGGGTTTGGTGTTATCAGGGATTGAACCCAAGACCTAGTACATGGGAAGCAGGCAGTCAACCACTGAGGTACAACCACTCCCCAATGACAGTTTCGTTTTTTTCCATTTGTTTGTTTTTAGGAAGTACTGTGGATCAAACCCAGGACCTCATACATGGGAAGCAGGTGCTCAACCACTTGAGCTACATCATCTGTTCCCACTGTAAATTGTTTTTTATCTCACTTATTATGTCTTTCATTCCCATAAGCTCTGTTATTTTTTTAATTCAGGTTTTCAAATTCTTCTACATGCTTGCCCAGTGTCCTTTTCATGTCCCTTATCTCTTTAGCCATATTGTCTTTTAACTCATTAATTTGATTTAGGAGACTTATGAACCTCATTGATTAGTTGTCTCAAATCTTGTGTCTTATCTGGGGCTTTGGTATATTCCTTTGCTTGGGCCATATTTTCTATTTTCTTAGTATGGTTTTAAATTTTTTGCTGATGCCTTGGCTTCTGACTATGATGGTGAGTTTACTCTGATGCTCTATTTCCCTCTCTTGTGTAGTGATTTAGTGGCAAGAGACTGTGTCTTACTGCTGTTCTTTGACTCTTGGTTCAATGTCCTTGAGCTCTAGCATTATCCCTGTTTAGTTTTTCAGATCTTGGTTATGGGCCCAGTAATGGGTTGCAGACCTGCTTCCAAGGGCCTTGGGGAGGGAGGCTTTAGAGACCTGAAAAAGCCTCTCTTATTTATTTACTTTTAATTTCCTCACATGCACTTCCATGGTCCATCAGCAGATGGCAATCTTCAGCAGCCCTCTCAGTTGAAGCCCTGGTTGGAATGTGTTCACTGCAACACCCACCACAACAATGTGACAGTGGATCCTGCCTGGCAAATCAAACTTTCCAAAGGATTTTCTCTAACCTTTGCCAGAAGCCCCCTCCCTTTTCCTGGAAAGGAAATAATTCACTCCCCTTTGCATCCTCAACAACCAGTCCCATTCAGTACCAAGGGTGTTTGTGAGAGTTTCATCCCCTACCAGCTCCCAGGGCAAAACATGGCCCAGCCACACCCAGCTTGGAAGGGCTCATGGGACACAGCAGAACAAATTTGTTGAACAAAAGCTGAATCAGCCTTAGGCTGCATCCCTCTCTCTCCCTTTCCTGGAGAGGTGGAACCCATGGCCCACCCTGTCCATAGCCACTGGCCAGAGACTAGAGAATTCAAAGCTGTCTGCTCTGAGAGTGGGGGGGATGGGCACTGGCAGCTGGAGCTGCAGCTTTTACTCACAGAGTTTTCCCAACAAGATTATTTTTCTTTGCCCTTCTCTCTTCTGGGTGGTATCCAACATTCTCCTGGTGTCCTAAACCTTAAAACATTTTATTCAGGCCATTTCTACCTGTCCTCTCACTATTTTTCTAGGAAAGTAGTTGACTTTAGAATTTCCAAGAGCTAAAGACCATGAAAGTGAATAATGCAGACACAATGGTTATTTATCCCAGTGATCTGAACTGAGAAGCACTATCAGGGTAGAATCTAGTTATCAAAGTACAAGACGAATCTAGCAAATATTTTTTTCTAAGTAGTAAATGAGGGTTAGGTTCTTGGACTAGCGCACAAAATTGTTTTAATGTAGTTTTGACCTTAATCTCTAAAACTGTCAGAGTTTTCTTGATCCCACTGTGCACCCTCTCAAGCCAGTAAGTTCCAAGATGGACCAGCTGGATGTCTGTGACTAGTCATGTATGTAAATAGGGCACCTGAGAGTCAAGTAATATAAAGTGAAGGGTTTATTTTAAAAGTCCAACAAATAAGTGTCAAAATTTCTATTGCCAGGCTTCCCAATTTTGGCACTAGGAACATTTTGGGCCAGATCATTCTTTGTTGTAGGGGACTGTGCCCTGTGCATTGTAGGATGTTTAGCAGTATCCCTGGCCTTAACCCACTAGATGCCAGTAGTGCCCCCACATACAACAGTTGTGACAACTGAAAATGTCTCCAGACATTGCCAAAACTTCCCAGGGGGGCCAAAATCACTCTCCGTTGAGACTTTGGAGTGCAATAGTCTCTGAACAATGGCTTACAACCGTTTAAATTAAAACTCTGGTTTCTGTGGATAAACTCTATAATATGCAAAGCACAAAAACTTTTAAAAAGGAAAACACAAGTTTTGAGTGTTACAAAGTGTTATTTTTAATAACTAGAAAAATTCAATGCTTTTTTTAAAATAAGGGATGATTGAAGATTGTTTTCCCTTCTCAAATAAAATATAGTGCACCCTAGAACACTCTAAGATATTTTAAGTAAAGTGTGATACTCTTGTTTTCACTTGGTGACTTAGTATCAACAATGGACCTTTTCTTTGGCTGTAAACAGAAAAATGTGGGTGTGGGCATAATGAAGCAATTGTACCGTTGGAAATAGTGAATAACTCACATCCTTCATAAAGAGAGGGTCATGCTACCTCCACAACACAGGCCAAGAAAATTCCCATGATGTTAAGTCACATAGATGAGTTTCAGATTCCACAAAATAATTCAGGTCCCCTTCTTTTTCCTCCCATCCCACAGTATCTATTTTCAAATGAACAAAAAGTGAACTTTTCTTCATAAACCATGAAGCAAATGCCCAATTACTCTCTAGGGGAGTTCACTCTCTCTTTTATTTGAAAATAAAGATTCTTATCTGATGAGCATCAAAATATCCATTCAGAAACAAATACAGAGGCAGTGAGTTGCTGTAACTCATTAAATGTTATACAAAGCAGACCATAGAATAGAATTCCAGTACCCTGTCCCCAAGTCCTCTGTAAACATTAATATAAATTCTCCAACTGAAAACTGAATTCTAGGAGCTGGATGTTACTGTTAAACTGACCTCTCTGTTTGTCTACATTCCCTTATACCAAAGTTTTCAAAGAGTTGAAAACATCCACAGTTTCTAAACAAGCAGAGTGGAGTAGTTAAGAGTTAGGATTCTGGAACCAAACAACCTGAATCCAGATTCCAACTCTAGACTGAATAGCTCAGTGACCCTGGGAACTTTACCTCAATCTCTGTACAATGGGGATAATGAAAGTGCCCATTCCTTAAGGTTGTTATGAGGAATAAATGAGATAATATTTATAAAGTGTATACAGTGGTGTCTAGCCAGAACAAGTGCTATAAAGGTATTTGTTAAAAAAAATTTTTTAAAACGTCATAATTTCAGAATTTATTTTTTCATTTGTTTATTAGTTTAGAGAGACAAGCAATTTATCCAAACAGTTTAAATATAATCTCCAAGCATATAACACATAAAAATGTTTTCATAATATACTATTCCTAGTTTAAGGGAAGAAAAAAAGTAGTGAATTAAAACAGCAATATTTATTCTGTGTTTGTAACAACTTCTGGGGATACAGTAATGAACAAAGGGAACAAAGACCCTGCTTTCTCAAGCCTTCATTTTAGTGGCAGAAGTTAGGGAAAAAAGGTTAAATAAAATGAAAGAAATAATTTGAAGTATGTGATTTGATCAAATGAAGCATGGTAATTGGGTTGAGTGTGATAGAAGAGAAAGAGTGAAGGGTGGCTCTTTCAGGTAAGGTAATCAAAGAAGTTTTACGAGAAGTTGGCCTTTGAGCTGATACTCAAGGATCAGTTGGAGGCAGTCATATGAAAAAACAAAACAAAACAAAAAACAAGGAAGACACACTAAAGGGGTGCTGATGCAAAGTACCAGAAATCTGTTGGCTTTTATCAAGGGTATTTATTTGGGGTAGAAACTTACAGTTACAAGGCCGTAAAGAATCCAACTCAAGGTACCATAAGAGGTATATCCTCACCCAAAATCTGTTGCCACTTGTTGAGCAAGATGGCTGCTGATGTCTGTGAGGGTTCAGCCTTACTCTTTTCTCTTAAGGCTCTGTAGGCCCAGTTTCTTCTGATCTCAGCTGTAGGCTGGAGGGCTCTTTTCTTTCTGGGCCTGCTCAGCTGCTCAGCTGCTCAGCGCTCTGGTCTCTTCAGCTGCAAACTATCAGGTGACTTGCTCATCTCTCTTCCTGGGGCCATGTCTATGGAGCACTCCCTCTTCCTGCATATCTGCTTCCATGTATCTACTTTTGTGTTCTTGATTGAGTGTCTGTTTATATAGCCCACAAAAGGCGCAGGGACTCAAACTGAGTCGCCCTAATGACATGGTCGAATCAAAGCCCTAATCTTAACATAATTTAGTCAAAGGCATCTCAGCTGAATCTGATACAATCAAACAGTATCATGCCCAGAGGAACAAACCAGTTTACAAACATAATCTCTCTTTTTGGAATTCATAAATAATCTCAAACTGCCACACATGCAAACAAAAACTCTGTAATGCAAATAAATTGGGTTTGTTTAAGGAACACAAATAAGGGAAATGGAGGCTAGAGAAGAGTAGGAGGGAAAGCATGAAACAAGAAGAGTTAGGAGCCAGATAATGTAGGTCCCTATAGCCTATGTTAAGAAGAATGGATTTTCCTCAAAGTGAAATTGGAAGCCATTGGAGATTTTTAACCTGGGGTATAACATGATATAATTAATGAGTTAATATACCTCTGTCCCTGGTAATTTTTTTGTTTTTTTGTTCTTAAGTATTCTTTAAAAAAAAAAAAATTGGTGCGGTGCATTTGCTACAATAAATGAAAGCACATTTTTGTAATTGTACAATTAACTATGTAACCCATGGTTTAACTTAGAGCTGTGTCGTGCAGTTCCCCAGATTGTTTAAAAATTTTATTCTAGTAACATATATACAACCTAAAATTTACCCTTTTAACCACATTCAAATATATAATTCAGTGCTTTTAATTACATTCATCATGTTGTGCTACCATCATCACCATCCATTACCATAACTCTTCCATTGTCCCAAACAGAAACTCTGTATATTTTAAGTCTTGACTCCTTATTACCTACTCCCCCCTCCCCTGATTACCTACATTCTAGATTCTGACGATTCTGACTCTTTAAAATTTTTATAGCACATATATTTTTATTGAGTATGTTTATGTATATAATAAACTTTATTTTTAAAGAAGTTTTAGATTACAGAAACGTTGCATCAAAAGTATAAGAGATTCCCATATACCCCACTCCCATCCCTCTCTTCCCCTATTAATAACATCTTACAATAGTATGGTACATTTGTTACAATTGATGAAAAAATATGGAATGCTCCATGAATTTGCATGTCATCTTCGCATAGGGGCCATGCTAATCTTCTCTGCATCGGTCCAATTTTAGTATATGTGCTGCCAAAGTGAGCACTAAGTAAAATTTTAAAAATACGTAAAGCAGCATGAGGCCTTTGCTCCATTATTACAATCAAGCAATGCCCTTGGGGAAAAAGAATAAGCAACAGGATTTTTGTCTTTGCTCCTCCCATTTTCTTCTCTCAGTCCCTTCTCCCTATTTCTAGGCCCATCTTGAGTCTCCTTTCCAAGTTCCTACCAGTGTGTTAGTAGACAACCGGTGATGTTTAAAGAGTCAACAGTCTAAGCTTCTTTCTTCAAGGGACCTTTGAATTTCCCCGAGAGATGCTGAAAGGCTGAAAAAGTCACCAGAATACAAAGAAATGACTAAAGCTGATCCTTCAGGAGGAGTTGCATTTTCAGACGTGGAGACAGGACCTCTTATGCCTGGTCCACACACTCCTTAGGCTGGGTTCCGGGAATAACTGTAATGCAGATCATACCTTTGAGCTTAAAAATTAAGTTTAATAAATAAGCAGCCTCAAATTTCTGTATGCTAGCATATGGCGATTGTAGCACTGTCTTGAAATGAGTCATCTTATGCCCAAGTTAGAAGCAGACATAATTTCCAGATGTCAAAGAAAAATTAGTTTTTAATAAAACAGAAAAACAAGCAAAAGGGAGTGTGGTTTTTAATACTGTTTATTTTACTAGCTGTTAATGTTTTCTTACTTCTGATTTTCCCAAGATTATCCCCTTGTAAACTGTGGCCTAAATGCAATTAAATTGCCTTTGAATATCCCAAGCAATCCTTACTACCGTGGAAACAGAACAAAAGATGTGCAAGATGACTCCTCTGGGGCATAATTTGGTGCTTTGGATAGATGCAATTGGTTGCTCCCTATTCTGCCACCCGCTACTCTGAAATGCAATCATGTTGGTTGGATTTATTTTTATTATTTATGGGAGCACACAATTCACAAGTAGTGAGAAAAGGCTATTCATCTGTCAAAGTCCTCCCAGAGACATTAGCAATCACAGGCAGCCTCAGCAAGAGCAAATCCATATGTGTCAGAAAGCAAGGGCAGATTACTCCAGAAGGGTTCAGGCACTTGCCCAATGGTCTAACTTGTACTGTTGTACTCTTATTGGTGAAAGAGAAAGAGGATGGCCTGATGCCCCAAAGAGTGCTGCCTAATGCCCTGGCTGTTGAGAATGGAAATTGACAGTAGTACTATTCTGTACAAAGGGCTTATGAGGTAGTAACAATAAGGGACTAGGGTTGAGAAATATCCAATTCCTGACTGTTGTCAAAATATTTAAACTTTGATAAAATTACTAAGCCATTTATAAAGTGGAGAATTAGAGCTTGGGTCAGTTTGAGGCCAGCATTTGTAAGCTAATGGATTCTTTGGATGGAAGATTGGACAAAAAGAGTAAATATTATTTCCCTTGTCTGTTTCATCAATCCACAAGGAATACAGGAGAAAAATGTCAAGGTCAAGTCTGTCTTACTTGTTCAGAAAATACCATCTGAGACATCAGCATCTATCTCAGCCACTTAAAGGCAAAATGTTCTTATACTTCTTAAAATAACTGGACTCATGAAATGTGCCCTGGCACAAAGCAAATATTTGTGATTTTGGATTTGCCTTTTCTTTTCTTTTTGAGGTTACTTGAAATTCTCTGGGCATTCATCAAGGTATGGGAAAAGAAAGCACAGCTGCCTTTTAGAATAAAGGGCCAAAGTTGAACAACCTGAGCCTACCTGAACTTCTCCCTGCATAGAAATGATTCTGGCATGTAGAAGTTAAAAGATTTTTAAAAATTGATAGTTAAGTTCAATCTCTATAGTATATAAAAGTTCTTAAGCATCGAAAAGAAATATATGAATAAATATATTCATAGGAATTTCTAATAGAAAAATGGGCAAAGAATGTGGATTGATCGTTTATGTGAGTGGAAATAAATTAGTACATAAAAACTTGAAGGGAAATTTAATTAGTAATCAGTTAAATTAAAAAGAGAGAAACTATTTTATAACTGATTAACAAAAACAATTTAATTATCTAATGCTGGCAGAGTTCTAGAAGGTGAGGCAAACATATATCATGACTGTGGTCACCAGCATCTTTTGAACACCTGTGTTATGTAGTTCCCAAATGTGAGCTAGATAGAATGCATTGCTCTTTTTAATTAGATAGAAATTGTATTTGGGGTTGCTTGTGGGGGGTGAAGAATGGGGTTGGGGGCCACCAAAGTCTGCCCTGGAGCTGCTACTTTTGGTATAACATTATACAGTAAATAAAATAATTATTAGGAAGTTTATGTAGCAGTGTACAAAGATGTTTGTGATATCTTGGTAATGGAATAGAGCAGAACACAAAATTAAATGTATCCTGTGTCTACAGATATGTAAAAACTTGAAATTGTCATTTGAACCAGTGGTGGAAGAAAACAGGAAAAAGGTATGATTTCATGAGTGGCAGGACTGCCATAAATATTTTGCTCTTGTTTTCTGTTAAGGTTTATCTTAAGTGTCCAAAATTATATCTCCTTTTTGCAATATCTTGGTGATGTTTTGGCAATAAGCTTGTCTGCTCAGTGAAGATGAATTTGACACCCAGTCTTTTGGCAGATTAGACTTGATCTGCGCTCTAGGTGCCTTGGCAACTTTTGGCATGCCTGGATCCACAGGGCCAAAGGGAAAAGGCATCACTCTGTGAAATCACTAACCATACAGGCCTTTCCAAAAACCTCTAAAAATATGCTTGCTCACATGGGGCAATGAGAACTGCTGGTGCAAGAGTAAATTGGCAAACCTCTTTGGCATTATCTAGTAAAGTTGGTGATATCCATACCCTATGACCCACTAATTCCACTCTTAGGAATATACCCTGGAGAAATTATTTGCACATATGCACCAATAAATATGTATAGGAATGTTTATTGTAGCATTATTTCCATTCACCAAAAAGTGAGAACAGCATAAATGGTCATCAGCAATAGAGTAGATTTTAAATGGTGAATAAATGGTATAGTCATACAATGTGACACTATACAATAATGAATATATACAAAGTGTAATTAAACACAGCCAAATCGATGAAGCTCATAAACATAATGATGAGTGAAGGAAACAAAATACTTGGTATGATTCCACTCATAAAAATTTTAAAAACAGGCAAAAAGAGACTATTCTATTTAACGATGCATACTAGATTGGCAAAACCATAAAGTAAAGCAATGAAAGTAGCACAAATTTCAAGACAGTGGTTATCTCTCTGGAGGGAATGTGCAAGAGCGTTGTATTTGGAAATGGGCACCTAGGTGCTTTCTGGCCTGGCAATGTTCTTTCTTGATTAGATAGTGACTTCACAGATGTTCACTTCATAGTTTTGCATTAAACAGTGGTATATTTGTGTTTCATGTTCTTTTCTGTGTATATGTTATAGCTTGTAATTTTTTAAAAAAAGAAAGAGACCCTAACAAAAAAAGTGAGCTAGGTTTAAAGGGATAGAGAATTTATCTTTTCTAGAAGCAGAAAACACCTTCTGTTCATTGAAATGGGAGTTAAAGGGTAGAGAAATTAGGACCTTGATTGATAAAATGGAGCCACCCCAGGGATGTCGTTATCAGTGGGGGGCATGGCCTCAGAAGCACTACTTAAGGAATAAATGCGCTCCTTGAAATTCCTGGAAACCAGACAACCAGCAATTGTGCCTTTGAAATATTCCAGAGCAGTGGAAATGAGAGCCCTTTTTTTTTTTTAGGTTTGATAATTAGATTTATTTAAAAAAAAATAAGTACAATTTTAAAACAGTAGAATTTCACAGTAGCTTTTCTTCAAGTATTTGATTTTTGGCTCATGGCAATAAAGTATAAACCAATATGCAAAAATCACACTTGACTTAAAAACACTCATTTAATAATTTAAATTCTTCAGAAAATATCAAAAGTGAATTCACAACATATTATAAAAATGATCAAAGTCTTAAACTATGAAAAAAAAGAACACAATCCCAAAAAGCAGCACAAATCTCATGTCCTTCAGAGGCAACTGTATAGCAAAATAAACAGATATTAACAGAATTGACTTGTAGATTACAGGAAGAGAAACAGAAAGCTGTTTTTAACAGTGATATCCCTGGAAGGTTACAGCTGTGAAGTAATGAGGTGCCTTAAAATTTTCACTTGAAAATTCTGCTAAGGCTCATTAATGGTTCATTCAATTATTCGGAAGATTTGATCTTTTCAGGAAGCAACTTCTGATAGAGCCCTGGAATGCTAGTTGTGACTTGTACTCGGAGGCTGGGCTGCCTTCAAAGCTTGATCTAGGTCTTCCATTAGGTCTTTTTTACCCTTTAATCTCACAGAGAGTCCAATCAGTGTGTTGCTAATTCCAAGGACATCTCTGTCACCTTTAGGCACTGATGCATGGGGTCATGAGAGCCAGAAGCACAGCAAGACTTTCATATCCTCCCAAGCTCTCAGCCAGAGTAAATATCTTTAAGTTCTTGAAGAAGGTCTCAGCATGCTGAAGAGTGCCCTTAATATAAAAGGTGATCGTCCCCGGGCAACCTGTGCACTGACGCTTTGCCACCTCATGCTGTGGATGAGAGGGCAGCCCAGGATAAATAACCTTTCCTACCCAGGGATTAGATTCTAGAAACTGAGCAACTGCCATTCCATTTTCGAAATGCTTATCCATTCGGATGTGTAGAATTTTCAGACCTCGATTGCAGAGATAACAGTCAAGAGAAAATGGAACTCTCTACTTAAGGAATAAATGAGCTCTTTGAAACTCCTGGAAGCCAGACATTAGACAACCAGCAATTGTGCCTTTGAAATATTCCAGAGCAGTGGATATGGAGCCCTCTGCAGGTCCTGGCGGGTGGTACATGGGGAGAAAGAGTCCTCTCTGAATTCATGCCTACACCCTCTCTTGCTTCTCTCTCTTCACTCCTACCTGGTAATGACTGAGAAACTCAAGAGGCAAGCATGGGCCTGCCAACAGAGAAGTAGAGATTGCAGCTTGTTGTGTCCATCACTGTCAGGAAGAGTAAGGAGTGCAGGCATGTTTATGAACGGGGCAATCCTGGCAGCACTTGGTGGCCCATGAAAGGCCCTGAGATAGGGAAAGGCATTTCACAGTCTATTTGCCTGGAGGTAGGGCTCTAACAAATTTTAAATAGAACCCAGAATGTCAGTGTAGTGAGGAGTAGAGGTTTCTTATTTCCCCTTTTATGTTAGGGCCAGTGAGGCCACCTGACTCACTCCCCTATTTATAAACTGCTGCCCAGGAAGATTTTAGATTAAGCCTTATTGAGCCTTCTTCATGCTGACTTGGAGAGCAAAATACTTAGCAATTGTTCAGTTGATTGATAGGCATGGAAGGTCTGCCCCATACGAAACATTCTACTGAGAACCAAACGATTGCATTCATTACCTGTGTATTTGAATCTGTCATTTAAAGCTAAAGACATGGGGATTTGTCACTAGTTTTGTTTTCCTCAATTGTAAAATAATGACACTAATGCCTACTTCTTAGCCTCCCAAAGATATTATAACAATTGATTTTACACTCCTTGACACTCTTCAAGCCCCAAAGTCCCTAGAAATGGAGATTCTCAAAGATAAGTTGTTTAGTATGTTCATTGGGTGTCTGGTACACTAATTTTTTTTTAAAGATTTATTTTATTTATTTATTTCCCCCCCCCCTTGTTGTTTGTGCTCGCTGTCTGCCCTCTGTGTCTTTTCGTTGTGTGCTGGTCTTTTTAGGAGGCATGGGGAACTGAACCCAGGACCTCCCATGTGGGAGGGAGGCGCCTAATCGCTTGAGTCACCTCCGCTCCCAACCTGGTACACTATTAAATTTTTAAAGAAGCAAGAGATCGTTGTGTGTGCTCTTGAAGTGTAGTGCTGGGCTTGACTTTCTATTGTCTGGGCTATTTTACAACTCTCTGGGGATGAAGGTTAACTTGCAGATTCTTGTCTGGTAAAGATGCAAATAATGTCTGTCTGGTGGAACAGATAACCCCAAAGGTTATAATTTATGGCCCTATTAGATCTTAACCAGTTTTGTATATAACCCAGAAATATTGTGCTAATGCTGTCTAAAATACTTAGTTTCTCAAATGCTCTTTGGACAGGTTCTAACATCTTACTGATTCTCTCATTAGCTAATAATTTGAATAAAATCTGTGATACTTGTTCATTTTGTATTTGCATGACAGTCATGATTTTGCCTTTTTGAAAATGTATATGTTACCAACTTTAAAATCTGTAGTTGGCAGTTTATGTTTCAAATCTAACTTTATCACGTTAAAACCTGCAAGTTAACCTCTGCCCATAAAGAGTTATAAAATAGCCCAAACAATAGAAAGATGAACCTAAGTGACATTTAAGTGTATGCCTTTTGTAATTGCTGCTTTAGAAGAGACTAAAAAAGAGGAGTCCCTCTTTTAAAATATCCTAGCAGCCTTATATTAAAGTCTACCTATTTCCTTCTTCCTGGGGTAGCCACATCAATGGTTTGAGCATTCAGACACTAATGGTGCAAATGACAAAGTTATCTTTGGTGTTATTTTAGAATTTCGTTTCCTAGTGGGGAAACCCAACAGAGGAGATTATTAATTACTTCTGCCATTGCAGGGATTGCAGCAATAGCATGGTATCTATGCACATAGTAGTAATCTTTTCCCATGCAATAGCTAACATTTCTTCTGCAATTCATTAGGCTCTAGATGCATTTTCTATTTGTTGCTACATAATTTATACCAATATCAAAATCCAAACATTGTAATGAGAATTCATATAAGATGGACAAAAATATTTTTTAATTAAATACTATGCATCAAAGGAGAGCATTTTCTAAGAAGAAGACATGAACTAGGAATATAAAGATCTATGTTTTAAGGTCTTGACATAAATAGACAACTAATTTTGCCTGAATTCTACTGACTGCAGAATATTATTTTTATTATAACTTGTATTGTTGCTAATTTGAGTGAATCAAATTATTACAAGATAAAAGAATTCCTACTGAAAATC